>KZ346198.1:15979-31361 GCA_002352805.1 Teladorsagia circumcincta | reverse complement strand
ACCGTCTGCGTTAACCATGTGCTGAAGCAGCAGCGGCTCGGAATACGGAAAACTGGAGTTTTAATGCCTCGACCTTACAATTATTGGGGAATGGTGATGCTGTCCAATTTTTAGATTTTTGACTGCATCATCCACGAGTGATGTTCTGTCTGCAGGATCGACAATGACAAGGGCTATCCAATGCCAGCCGCTCGAAACCATTGTAGGAATACTTTATGAAATACAGCAACGAATCTATCTGCTTTACTGCAACGCGCATCAGCGCAGGTTTTCGGTCTCAAGCCGGAAGATTCTCAAGCTAAGCTGGATCACGGTTGCCCTTCTGCCATGATCGCCAAACCTATGCATACACACCTTTCTCCTCCCCAGCTCTCTCGCTCAATACTGGAGAACAAAAAAGTCGACAACGAAAAGGATCACAAATCCGACTATCAAATGTTCATCGACAGGAATTCTCCTAATCTGAGATGTCGGCGCGGATCTTTGGCCTCGGGCCAGAAGATTTTCAAGTTAGGCTGCACCACGGTCGCCTATCTGTCATAGTCGTAAAACCTACGCGTACACGTCCTTCATCTTTTCTGATCGCTCACTCATCACCAGGAGAACAAAAAAGCTTGCCGACGAAAATGTCCGCAAATCCGACTTCCAAATGTTTTTCAACACAATTCTCCCAACTTCTCCAAATGTGGCGTCATGCAATTGCCCGAAGATTGGCATATAGTTGCTGACTATGATGGTCAATAAGTTAAGGGACTTAGGATAGATAAAGAATAAAAAAATAAATTTCAAATTTTGGTTGTGAGGTGTTTTCAGAAATTTCCTTCTAACCTAATAATTTGGTTATGTTTGTGTATGAGCTATCAAAAAATGATTGATGTCTTTCTTATACAATCTATACGTGGTGCATGCTTGAGCAGTCCCCGAGAAAGCATTGCGAAAACGATCGTATTCAGAGGTATCCTGTGAGCGTGCGTGCACACCAAAACAAAACCCGATTATACGACCAGAAGCATAGTATACCGACCGCGACTAAAATCATCGCGGGGTCCATGTCAACAAGGTACCAACCTTGTGTCATCTTTCAAGGCTTAAGGCTCAATCGGCGTAGGGTATCCCACTTCACCTCCTGTAATGGCCGCGTTAAGTATAGCTGACGGGTCTGGCGGAATGCAGAGTGTAGATGACACAATGCATTTGAAAACGCTAGCTGAAATTATGGGAACGGGTCTGCTATATTTATGTTTAAGCATTCTCAAAAAATTTGAATTGGTTGCCGACAGTGGAGAGCGAAACGAAACTAGATGGGGGGAGTCGGAACCATCAGAGCTTTTTGTAATTCTTTTGAGAACTCCTCATAACGAGTGAAATTCCCAGTGTACACTTCTTCTAATGTATGATTGCAATATAAGAAGTAAAATGGTTCAATACCAAATTCAACTTACTCTTCCGAGGTCCGTTCGAAAAATATGCGCGTCATCAGGTACACTGAGAAACATAATGCCAAAAAGATATGGACACTTACGTAGAGCCTAGAGTGATCCTCGGTTAGATATTTGCTGAAACGACTCAATTTATTCTCTTCAGGGGCATATCTTCGTAAGGGAACCATAAGCAGATGCTGAAAAGTGCGACTAAGTCAAAAGGGAAGTGAGCCATTGATGCAAGGACAAAGCTGTTGATGCAGTTCGTCAGTTTTTTATATGACCTGATGAATGATAAAGAATGCTCCAATTCACAACTCCTGCCTGCCATTCCAAATTAATTGTTGGTTAATAACCTCACGATCCAAAGTTTTCTGTTTTTTGGAAATCTGAGATGACAGGGACTTCTTCGGAAGACACCCTATGCTTTCCAAATTCGGAAAGATTAGAGATTAGCGACGTTGCTAATTAGGAAATTCCTAATTAGCAACGTCGCTAATTCACACTGCTGGAAGAGAAAATGCAAGGAACTTACTAGAACGTCCGCGTTGATATCAGTCGGTCAAGGGCAACACTAAAGAGTAGCGAAGAAGAGAAAGTCAGACCCATTAATGGCAATAGCTGCCAATAAACACAAAAATCGTGTCTCAGCCGATGGTTGTAAATACTGAAAAATGATTTGATGATTATTCTGTATCGGATGGGAAACTCAGCACGGTGTCTACAGAATATCCGTCTACTGATGTTGCTGTGAAACTTTTCGGCAAACAACCCGAAGGTTTAAAAAACCTTTCTCTAATTTAAACTTCCACCGTAGAACCACCATATATGTGGGCTTTTCCATCCGCGTTTTTAGAACACCGTCATCCAGAAATCTCTTTGACCTTCTCATCCATGCAAGAGCATTTCACTCATTGTTGCATACAGTTCTTTCGCGTGTAATGCACTTCAGGTGGGTGGTTTCGAGCCTAATGACAACTTGGCTGTCGGCTACTTATCATGCCGTCGTCTGTTCCGAAGGCGACGCCTGTGATCTTCTGGCTCTGTCACTACCCTCTCAACTATGCATTTTTCACTTTGATTTTCATTTACAATGACGTGACCGCTGCATTTACACTCAATTCTGTCTACCACATGCTGGTAGAATCGGTTCTCTGACTAGAATACTTTTTCTTTCAATCGTGTCTGTTTTTGTAGCTATTGGTAAGGTTTCTGATGACTCACGTATTGTGAGAAATGATCATCACATAATGCGCGAACATGTGGATAATGTCGCCGAATGAAATCAACCCAATTAGAATGGCACATGAGCTTCGAAGTGACCTTGGAATAAAGGTCATTACATAATGAGTACAAAAAAACAGGTCGAAATCAGAAGACTATATAGATTAATGACCTACCTTGAGCGAATTGTGACGTAAACAATAAGTGAGTTTCCGATTATGCTGATTGTTGGAATAACCGTGTAAAAAATCTGGTAAGCGAGAGGTATTTGGTTTGGGTACATCCTGAAAGTAATGTATTGCAATGTCAGGAAATGATTTCGAGACTACTGTATCAGGTTTGCATTAATGATGTCGCACAAATTCTCTCACTCAGCCGCGTTTGAATGTCCAGCTGTGGTTGCAACCTATTTAAAGGAAAACAATTAATAGTATACAAAGAGTGACTGCTCCTTTGTCGGGTCACATGGTTGCGGCAGGCCTCCGGAATGGCAAGCGGCCTGTTTTGAGCTATGTGCTGCCTCGGCAAGAAATAAGCTCGACGATCATCTGAAGCAACCTCAGCCTTAGGTTTGTAAGTTCACTACGGTCGATAAGAGTTGGGGATGCCCAGATGACTAAGAATTATTAAAGAAGCAAGGAATACCGTCGATGAAGTATCTCGCTCTTAGAAATAGAGTGGGCCGGGCTTGTTCGCTTCATGGCTCCACTAACCCGCGCGTACTAGAATTAGCTGTAACCTCGTGACACACGCTGCGTATCATGGGGCGCACGTAAGGTATCACGTCCAAATGCTAAGATTAGTCGCCGACTGCTAGAGTTTGTAAGGCTCTGGCCCCCTTCAAGCAACGACGGCGGCATATCTGTGATGCTCACAGGTAATCTATCCCAACCCACCTGAATAAACAGATTTTTCGACATGACTTCCATCGGTAGTGTCACTTTGACTTCATTATCAACCGCTGTCAACCACGAAAAGTCTAATTCTCAAAGTTCTACAACGCGTGTCAACGCACAAATGTAATTCTTTGTAAAAAAAAAGCATCACTGCTTGATGAATTGTCAGGCACAGTACAACAAATACTGAACCGTCTCATTTTTTTCGACGTGCAGGCTGCTACTGTTTTGGAGTCTTATCAACACAAAAACATCTATTTCGCAACAACTCGCACTAATTTCATTTCTGCAACTCGCTTCATTCGGCATTCCTGTGCAGAAAATCGTCCTCTCCCATCATCATCTTTCTTTCAATTTCTCAAAGCAACACTCCCAGCAAAGGCCAATCCGAAGAACCATCCATTGGATGGGCCACTTGTAGCACACATGTGCCGTTGTCGCGGTTCGAAAGTGCGCGACAACGGCACTAGGGTCGTATGAAGCTGGCTTTTGGCCACTTACCCTAAAATCCCATAGATAAGAGCGGTTTGATTTACCGGTGAAAAATGAATTGGAATGAAATTGAAATTGAATGCAGTCACCCCTCTAACTTGATGGATGGATAAATAAAAATCGGAGAAGAAGTTTAGAAGAAGCTCCGGCCCTCAACCCTAAACCCCGCCCACTTAATAAACATTCATATAGAAAAGTAGCGATTTTAACGGAATTTCTCCGGAATCTCTCTAGAAATGCCGGAATTTGATCTCTGGATAGAACTTGAAGAGCCCATTCGATTAGTAAAATTCCATAGATAAGAGCGGGTAAATTAACCGGTAAAAATAATTTTGAAAAAATATTATTAAAATTTTATTTGTACAACATATTATGTTGCCTATACCGCTCTTATCTATGGGATTTTAGGGTATCTTAGCCTTTGGACAGTTACGTCGGTGTGTCAACTGCGGTCCTTGCGCGATTTTGTGTGAACTGTGCCGTGTTCGAAGCAAAGCTGTCTGTATTTTGATTGCTTTTACCTGCTTAATCTTTGTAATTGTCATGTCTCTTCATTTGTATTGGTACTTATGCCTTTCTTTACATTAGTGCATGCGCGACTGCAATTGCTTTTCTTGCTGGCGCCAGCTAGCAAGAAGTCAAGCCAGTCCAGACAACTCGTCCATTGCAGTCCCTTATTTCGAGAGAAGTCCTTTTTGAGGGCTTCGTCGACCTTCTTCTTTGTTTCTTTGCAATCAACTCGGCATCTACGATTTCTTTATCCACCGCTACTTACCAAATCCATCTGGGGGTGCAGCTGTAACACCGTGACCACCTCAAATCGAGTCACTACTATGAGCACTTGACAGACTGCTCCAGAAACATGCTGACAAAGCACGTATGCGTCAAAAGCGAGCACAGTGCGCTGCAAAATCAGGGCACACCTCAAGAAATATTTCACCATCCGAACACAATAACATAACACCAAGTAACATTCACATGATACCTGGTTGCTAGCTAACCTGGGCCGACCCAAATTTAGCACACACAGAGAGGTAAATGTGGCGACATAGTTCAGAGAGTCACTAGCAGAAAAGCGCAACGGGACGATTATAAAACACATTTTTCTTCAAATAACCTTCGGAAGCGGTCGACGGGTGAGAGGCTACCCCAACTAATGGTAGACATTCAATAGAAAGGAGCTGGTTCTTGATGGGGTGTATGAATACTCCGGACTGCAAAGCACGCTCTGCCATGTGCTCCAATGCTCGCCGCAAAGTTGGTTGAGAGTTCTTGTGGAGAATATCCATCCCCTGAAAACCGCAAATAATAATTTTTAGCGCATGTGGATGCGTTACAATGGCACTACTGAATCCACGCCATACGCCCTCCATGAGATTTGACAAGGGGAGCGAGCAGACTTCACCGGTCGCCGGAATTCTCGCTTCCTAAAAGTGTTCCACCCGGTATGCTCAATGCTCTCGCAAGGGTACCCTTGGAAAGATGCTTATAAGTGAGGAGTACAGCGCCACAATGACGTCGATCAGAAAGCATTCCGCGATCACGAGTTGGGAGGTCGGTACGCCACTGCAACCTCATGCCTCCCCACACGTATCGAATGGACTATCAAAACAGTCATGTTTGACGATGGTCCTGAAGACGTTGCATGTTTTTATTCTCGCCATATGTTGATAAGTCCAGAATCACAACCCTCACTCGATTCGCTCTGATCAGAGAAGAGCACGCGCTCCTCCGAAATGGTGGTCCATTTCCAACGTCTTGGTACCTGGCGAATATTCTCGTCGACGCACGGGTTTCAGAGGTACACCAAGTTTTGTTGGTGGGACAAAGAGGCCATCACTGTCCACTGCTCAAGCCTGGATTGCATGCCTAACGACCTCGATGAATGATTTTGCAACTGCAGATTGCGAGTGACGTGAGTTCATTCTTGCCTGTTGCAAAACGAAGCAATCGCCTGTTGTTACGGGTGTCCGTGATTCACCATTTTCTCCTCTACGGGCAGCAGGGGTTGTGGTTCCTATCGCTCCCCACTCGCGCAGAACCATGCAGTGAGCAACACTATCCTCCTGGACACATCTTTGCTTTTCCAGTTTCCCAGTGATTCTTCCTCGCGTGAAATCGTGCCAGTGTCTTTTTTTTCAAGATTTGCTGTAACCAACAACATCGCTATATTCCACAAAGCCTTCGCCCTGGTCAGTACACTCCTTCTACTTCTTTCTTTTCTTTCTTCATTCTTCTGATTTCATTCATGTTCCGCCAACCCTCCTCTACTGCGTGACCGGTCCCCTTTGGCTCCATATGCAGGCGTACCGCGCTATGTAAAAGGCCCTGTACATCATAGTGCATGATTGGAAGACCTTTACCATCATGCTCGCAAATTTTCATCCAGTTCCATTGAGTTATTGGAAAGTTATGCCACCTAATCAATATCGTCCCTGAGTTTTGCAAACCAGTGTATATTTACTATCTATGACTAACAAAGGCGACGCTGTTCCGCTCCTATGAAGATGAACCTTTGAGAAGACCACATGGTAGATCGCATGTCTTCGGATCTGGTTGATCGTATTATTGTTGTTGGCAAGAGATTCAAAGCTGTTTTTGACACCACACCAGTGGGCTCGAGTGATATTGTCGGAAGCCATTTTGCATCACTTCCCATTTGTTGATTGCACAGCAGGCTGCGATCTCTTGTAAACCCATTCCCTATTCGACAAGTTCCTCTTTGTGGTACTATGTGACTGATCACAGAAACATTCTACACAAAATAATCCATTAAGAAAAATTTCTTGTGCAGCCCCTCAAAATTTATGTGAAACCTGATTCGATGGCTTCTTTTCAAGAAGAAAAATGCATAAATTGCAGACTGCGTGGATATTGTATCCGTTTTCGAGGCTATAAGTTGAACAAATGTGAAGGAAGCGCTTACGATAAATGATGATGCCTAGGAGAAGTATGTGCGCCGCACGAGACAGTAGCTTAGCTTCTTACAATTAGGAAGCATGGTGTGACGCTCCCACTACTTGAAGCGAGAGATCACGATAAGGGGTGGATGCGGCATGGAAGTAAATGCATTAGTGGTAGCAGTGATCATGGGCCAGAGGATGCGATGTGTGTTCTTTTCGTGCCCCAAGGTGCGCTAGTTGCAGAACGCTGGGCCTGTCAATCCTCCTTGAGCTCCGCCTCCGCCTGAGCTCCGCCTCCGCCTGAGCTCCGCCTCCGCCTGAGCTCCGCCTATCAGTAGTTGCCAGTAGCAACATCGTTCGATTATCATTTTTAAAGGGAATCTCACTTCGACCGGCCGTATCGTATAACTTTCGTGTGGAAAGCGTTATCACAAAGCATGGTTTTTGCTGGCATGATGACGGGTATCAGGTTAACACGTGCAAACGACTCCTCACTAGGTCGCTAGATCGTTCAATGTCGATGGTTATCGGGCCGGGAAACAGACCTTATTTTGCGCGTTCTAAATGGATTTTTCGTTTTTTTCGCTACAGACGCATTAGTCAGCATCCCCACGTTCACTGTAAATCCAACCAATCTCATCGTAATCTCTCGCTTTAGGGAGCGCTGCTTGCTGAGCGGTTGTTGTGAAACTCCGTCTTAAAAGCTTCAACCCACTAGTTAAGTTAGTGATTTGGACGATTTATGATACAAGCAGCGGGGCAACTGGAAACCTGAAAACAAGGTGATCCTGCCAGAGCCTACCGTGATCGGTAGCCTTGAGGCACATTATGAGAACGATTCATTTCGTTTCTTGGTAGCTGGAGTCGTCACTTGTTCCAGTGAAGAGATTTACAAGAAAAGGCTCTCATGGTAATTACTAAGATTTTGAAATCCATTTTCTAGTTTAAAATGACAGCTGCAGGTCCACTACTAGCATATATTGGGTTGTCCAGAAAATCCTGCAACAATTTGTCCACATTTCGGATTGTTTCTACTTATCTTGAATGGAATGTTCAATCAGCAGTATTACACTAATGGCATGTAGGGCGTGTGCGCTTTTTTGGGCAGCTCCTCATCCCCTTACTTTGAAATACCGGCGTTTACCCTGAGAAGGAGCGGTCAGTCCCGTTCTCGAATTGCCTCAATCCTTTGCTTTTTTATCTTCTAATGACGCTCTAGTGCACTAGTTAAGTAATAGTCAGGAGCGAGCAAGCCGAGCACTCCAAAATCCTTCAATCAAAATCCATAATTTTTCGATATGCAATTCTTTGTCGCATGCAGATATGCGTGAGCAGGGGTTACACAATATAAAGCATTTCTGCGTGAAGTTGAACACGGCTTGCCAAATTCCAGGGCTAATTAGAGCCCATAAAGATCATTACTACTGTGCTGGTGTCTAGCAGCTTTCTGTGAATAATCAGTTTGTAACCTTATCGAAAGCACTGAAGAACCCTTCTCTGCCAAAATTCCTGCAGCCAGCTTACCTCCTAATCTAATCCAATAGTGATTGTTTGTATAGTTTACCTGAACCCTGAGCTATCTTCTTCAGTCATTATATGTGTTAACGGATTCCTTTGCTGCAAAGAAAGAAGGACAATCTTAACCACGGGTAGAAGGTTCCTTTCCACAGACTGGAGCAACGCATGTGGCACTTACTGCGAACATGCTACCCTTCAACGAAAACCGTGTGGACCCTTCGAAAACTGTCAGTGAGTGCATTTCATCGTTGTTGCTAACCCATGACCGGTAGCAAGCGGCGCCACCTCTGGAAAGTTGAGTAAACGCTCACCGTTCATAACCTACAACTGAGCAGAGCAGTGCTTACTTTGAGTGGAATATCTCCGGTTGCAGAGCCTCAGGGACTTCGGGACACGATGGCTGAGCCACCTACCTCCTGAATACAGCATAGATGCTTGCTGCAACGACACGAAGGGAGCGGCTCAATAGCAGCTCGAAGAATAAAATAGGTCAAACGATAGCCTTATTCAGAGAGAAGTTTCAAGCTGTGAAACGTTGCACAGAGCCTTCGTGTACACTTCTAGTGAGAGCTCTAAAGACACACTATAGTAACTTAATGCCAAAACAACTCGAAAGCATTTTGATAATTTCTTCAGTCTTTTATTCAAAGTGTCGCAGTATTTTCTGGACAACCCACTTCTTGAAGCATAGATAAACGATACAGTTCATTTTTATAAGACATGCATTCAACTTCAGTTCATAGGCAGTAGTGGCATTCGATAAAATGGGACATGACTTAAATGACTAGGGGTGGCAAGTAGAGTAGAGTAGTCACGGTTTTTAAAGTTCCTAGACGAGTCTGCTACCAGCTTATAATTACGGAAGTGTAGATTTCTGGTTTGGGCGCTCATAACCTCCGTATGGAAAGATTTATGAGAAAGAGTGCCCGTTTAGGACTCGGAACACACCCCAAGAGAGCTTCATATCAGTAGTAACAGCCGCAAGATAGAGGGGGAGGGGTCAATTCAATTCGAACTTTTCCAAGCGACGTAGGTACATTGCCGATTGTGCGTTCTCAAAAAGGTTATCTCAACAGTTTCGCACCTTCTTTGTAATTGTATAGTGACTTAATGCCTACCCTTCTCTTCTATAAAGCGCCAACTTGGTGTGTCGGTTTGCATGTATGTATGTATGTCTGTCTGTTTTTCGGTCCGCAAACGAAAACGAAGTGATAGGGAAGCTCATGGAAATATCAAGCCGCTAACAAATCTGGGTAGCTCGCAGGAGTTGCGCAGGCAATGTTTTGCAATAGCGTGATTGTGATATCACCTCAACGGCTATAAAAACACCTCATGAGGACACTCTCAGTCATTCCACATGAGGCCGCAGCTGGAGGGTAGTGAAGGGGAAAAGGAAGAAGAGGATGGGGAGGAGAGGAAATCCAATCCCTAATAGACCGATTGTTCAGTTGAGTATCGTGATGTGTTCTAACGTCATGTCTAGAATGTGGCGGTGCTTTCTACCATATAACACACCTTTTTCTGTGCATACGCATCCCCTGTACAAGAATTTGGCGTCACAGGTGGAAAGCAGCACAGCGGAAGGCGTAACACAGGGAAGCAAGGTCCCGGCGGTTGACGCGAGACCAATTCGGTGTAAGGTATTGCATATCAGGCCTCGAGTCCGCTCCTTCACGTTGTGCTACTGGAGACTGCCCATTTCGCGAGGCTAGTGCTGAGCTGAATGCGTACAATTTGGCGGTAAAGGCTCATGCGGGGAACAGAAAACTATTGTCCGTTTCTCTGAGCGCTTCTGGGAACCTCGAGTTAGAGCCTCGGAATTGTCGCCAGCTTACGAGAAGAAATGTTAATCAATGCTGGGACACTGACACAATTTGGAGGATACAACATAAACTGCAAAAATTAGTCATCAGGAAGGATAGACCTTTGGACCATCTCTTGTCCAATATTATAACCTTTCTAAAAGTGTTCCAGGAAAACGGACCATCCTGTCGGGTTCCAATCTGAGTCTCTACAAAGTGCAGAAAATCATTTTAGAAATGTGCCCATCTCCTGAAAGGCCTCCATTGTAAGAGACACGATGGAGAGTGCAAAAAGTGTGGAATTTTGGAGATAGTTGAAAACTTAGCTACTATGCCACATCCAGCAGATGGTAGAGGCCAGTGCTGTCCATGTCGAGCCCCTCGAGCACAAGCACAGCACTCTTAACAAGAAGACACACTCATCTCTGTTATCATAGATTGTGAGACGTGCGGTACACTTATCGACCTAGCTCCACAATGTGGCCGTAAAGACGTGGAGAAGGAGCGGTTTTGAGACGGCGGTGCTATCTTAGTGAGGGGGGCCACGCGGCGGCGCGGCGCTCTGTTCTTTTGCTCCTCCAAAGCTTTGCTCCCGATTGAGTCTGTTTCGAAACTTCTTATGTGATAGCAATTTTAATAGTCTAGTAGATTTTAAACTGACTAGCGCTTTAGTGTGGCGGCGGACTCTTCCGCTTATACGGTGGAACCGTTGGTCTCTGAAAACGATGATTCAGCCAAAACGCTGGGTCTATAAAATAGAAGTTCCACCAAACAACCTCGTAAGGCACAAGAAATTGATCAGACTTATCCTTCCATTATAAAAACCGCTAACTTGGTGTGTCGGTTTGTCTGTATGTGTGCCTGTATGTATGTATGTAAGTATGTCCGTCTGTCCGTCCGCAATGATAAGGAACTCTTTGGAATTAACAAACCGCTAACAAAATCGGGTAGCTCACAGTAATTTGGCTATAAATGTTTTGCAATGGCATGATTGTGATAACACCGCAACGGCTATATAAGCACCTACTGAACACAGTTGATCATTCTATATGGTGTTGCTTTGGCAGCAGGAGGGCAGTGGAGAAGAAAGGCTAAGGAAGTGGGAGGAAAGTCCTTATGTTATGATGCGCTCTATTGCATGAAACACTTTTTTGTGCATAGCCTTCCGCTGTGCCCTATTCCACCTGCGGCACCTCCACGAGGTGTCGATGTTACAGGTGGAAGAGGGCACAGCGGAAAGCATGCCTACGCAGGAAAGGGAAGTCCGGCGGTTGCCGTGGGACTAATCTGAAAACTAATAATACAACTAATAATAGTAGTTACTGCCACTGGGAGTAAGCTTTGGAGAAGAGATGAATAGGGCGCCGCGCCGCCGTGTGGCCCCCCTCAACTAAGATAGCACCGACCCGGCAACCTGAATGGTCACGTTGGCACGGAAAAACAGCTGTGTTACAGGAAGCGCATCGATGTGACATGGTACGTGACTGCGGCACGAACATCGTAATTCACGCTCATTTCTGAGGCTCACCGTATCTAAACGGCTTGAAAAATCACTAACGCCTTCTTCAAGAAATATGAAAGCTCCCTAATCATTTATGCTGCTGGAGACCGAAAAAGTCAAATTCTATGTGTTTGTCACTACTATGTGTAGGTGGGGGAACGAGATATGCTCTTTGTCAGCATTCAAAAATTGTCCATGAGTAGCACTACAACATAAGCTGCTCGTGGTTGATATAAAGATGAGGAAACCCAAGCAAGGTTATGGCGGTTGGACACCGATAGCATCGAAAGGTCTTAATCTAGGCTTGAGTCAGTCCAGTCACCACAAATTCTGCACGCTCAGTAAAAAAAGCAAGCACGGTAACACGATGAGACAACTTCCTGATGGAAAGGCGAATGCAGAACAAGTTTTTATGAAAACGTTTGTTGAGTTACATATAATCGTTTCCTGTAAATCAGACCAACAAGCAGCTGCAAATACGCACTGTCAGGCTGAAATACGACACAGGGTATCAACATTTTGTTGTGAGGAAACGTATTCCATTCAGATTACTTCTAAGAATGCGAAAATAACAAGAAGTGATCTCTTGATTGTATCTTCTAGAAGAAAATTAGCACCCTTGATATGGGGTGTTACGTGTGATGGTGGAAAACATTTTCACAATAACATGTAAATTACCTTAGATGCATTGAGGCATATCCACTCGTATTCGCACAAACATATACTAAGAAAAAGAACTTTGCACATTGACCCAGCTTATGAAGACACACTCCTCGACTACCTGGTCATGAAGAAGGAAAACCCTTTGAAATCAAAGTCAGCAGTTTAAGGGCGCAACCCTCAGCTACTCACTGCCTTTGGTCTGTTAGCATTGCTTGAGTAGTAAAACGGTTCAAAACCAAGTTGAACTACTTGCGAATGAATTTTGACCTATGCGATCTTCCTCCTCCACCCGTTGTTTGATGCAATTTCCCTCCGCTCTCGCGCCCCTCTGAGATCTCGCTAATGGATCTTTTGACTTCATCAACTTGAGCGATAACTCATGGTCGGGTTGCAGAAACATCAGCGTCCTCAATGAAGGTGAGCTTGTCTGGAAGATTTTGGATGTAGTCGTCATTTATGGCTATCTTTCGACCTTGCAGTATCTTTTCTTTGAATGGTATAAGCCGCTACGTCATACCGTGTTGCCTGTTACAGGGCGCGCTCGAGGCATCTCATCCATCACCTCGCATTTGCTCTCATTAGCTCATTCTGTAAGGACATAGTGCCACTATCGCGCAATTCTGATGCCACGACAACGGCGCATTGCAACTCTTGTGATGTACTGCTCGCAGGATGAATTGATACACATGACCTCATTGTTGGTTGTTGCTCTAACACAGCAAATATAACATCATTCGAGATGAGGCGAGGTGGCGACAGTGGCGCTACTATCACGAAATTCAAGCTCTATCCCGTTCATGGAAAAGTGAGCGAGCGTACTGCTTGGGTGTATTATGCACGGCAGGTCAGAAATGTGACAGCCGAGTCATTACATTAGGAACAGATATTGGTCTAAAAAAAACTATTTTTCGGCACTCGTATCGCAAAGCAAAACAGAGTTGAGACAAAATCTGCAGACCTTTAGATAGAGCAATCTCCGGACAAACCATGATCCATTTTCACTCACCTCAATGGCTTGAGACCCATCGTCCACGATAAGAACGAAGACAAAAAATCGCATTTGTTTGGGTAAACCACTCGAAAAACCGGGAGAGCTGGTAAGCGTTTAAATTCCCGCCGGACATCTGTCACAAATGTAGGGGGTGAAAACGTTCCCACTAGCTTCTCTGAATGCCGGCACCAGAAACCCTACTTGACCTCTGACTTGCTGTACTATCATCACACTCTTCTACTGCATCAAAATCGACTGTATTGTTTCCATTCTCCAAAATCAAATGTGTTGCGACGATAACGTGATAGTGGAGCCATTCATCCACACATAATACAAATAGGAGGAGGCATCAAGCACTAAATGGGAACAACTCGTTGTTTTCAATTGTTGAAGTGGACGGCAATTGTCTAGCCTACACATCTTGTTACCACAAACGTAAACTATGTAGGACTCTCCCTGCGTCTCGAAAATCGTCCAGAGGCATCCACAATGCACACCACAAGAAGATAAGCGAGGATCACCCGACGCGTTCTTTCAGGGCTGTGAGGCTAAGTTCTGATTGAAAGTTAACCTTGTTCCACCCTACGGAGCGGGGCTAGTAAGCTAGTTTCCTGAAAATGTGCGCAGTAAAGCAAATTATGACATCTGATCACACTGACGCGGTTGGAACCAGAGCTATTTTCAGACCGTCATGAAGTTCCGATTCGGCTTACTGCGTTTAATAATTATAGGTCCACCTTAAATTTTTGATATTCCAAACTTGCTGTGCTCTTTCGGAAACGCTGCTATTACCAATGGATTTCTCATAAAAAAAGCCCGATGACGTTTTTCTTAAGACATTTCTACCTGAAGTAACCTAAATATCTTTTTTGAGCGAATTTTCGCCGTTTTGGAAGATCGATTAACATTGCTTGTCGAGAAACTTTACTACAACAAAAAAACGCTATAACTTCTCAGTGATGGGATGACCTTCCATTATTCGTAACGACCCAAATGATGCGTATTGGCATGCTCGCAACCAAGCTAGCTAGCAATGGGATACAAATTTGTCCAGCCGCTGATAATGGACAGTTTTACTTTCCCGACTGTAACAATTTGCTTTTGCTTCGCCGTGAATCCCCTTCCAAATGAAGGCTCGAGAACTCCCTAACAGATTTTATGCAGGATAACATGCAGACCACTTGAAAACTGCCACATTTTTTTCTGCAATCCAACCTGACGTGGAGCTGGTGGCATGGATAGCCACGCTATCGCGCATAAAAGTTAAAGAGCAAGTGCGGCGGTGTAGAAGAAATGTTGAAAGTCGCTCCCTAAGAGCTCTACTTTACTCAACAGAATCCATATGATAGGAAGCAAAGCGTGTTCTTGCTGTACAGTCTCACAAAAGAGCTCCAAACCATAGGGGATTTTCCGCCGAAATTACGTCGTCTCGGAACCGAAGACGATTTGCGCAGATTCCTGTGGTACCCTCCTTTTCTGTCAGGTCTAGCTAAGCTAAGCTTTCTTCACGTCGGTCAGATCACCAGAAACACGAACTGAGGAAACAGAGGTAAAGATCGCTAAGTGCCGTACTTGCTATACCTTTATCCTATCGGTTGAGGGGTTTTCTCAGGCGAATTGGAGACCTGCGATCATGTGCCGCTCCGATAATCCTGAGGTACTCTTTCTCGATCCTTTGATAATACCTGAGTTTCTCTGCACATGGTGGTTTTTCTCACGGAAAGCCTCATTTCAGCTCAGACCTTGCTCAGGCTCCTCGTAGAATTCGAGAAAAAACGCTGTGTTCTTTTTCAGTCTTGATCAGGATGGAGTTTTCGTTTGCTAGGACCACTCTTCCTTCTGTACTTACGAGAACTCCGCTCAAAGTTGCTTAGATGCCGGTCAGACTCTGCCGATCGAGATCGCCCATCGCTGATCCGTCGCTGGCCAATCGCTCGTCGCTGGCGATTGGCAAACGATTGCGCAATCGCT
>KZ346198.1:1523-15879 GCA_002352805.1 Teladorsagia circumcincta | reverse complement strand
ATGCAGTCGACATCGGTATCGATCGCGGCGGGCCATGGCCCGTCGTTTGCACTTTTGGCAGAGCGATTGCGCAATCGCTTGCCAATCGCCAGCGACGAGCGATCGGTAAGCGACGGACTAGCGATGAGCGATCGCGATCGCCCATCGCTGCTCCAAATCGCAGAGTCTGACCGACATCTTGGGCCGTACAAGACCGGCCGATGCAGGTAGCAATCCCCCTCCTCGGGTATCCGTCTTCAATAAGGTTCTGACTTGACCTTGTTATTGGTTAGAGAGTCGAGTAGCACGACCCATGGTAAACTCGATATTGAGTGAGCTCGTTTATACCCCCACTTCCCGAATTCCCTCTACAGATTATCAGAAATGAGAACTTTCTTGCTCTCATCTTGTCTCTTCATTAGTAATGTGATTGAACAAAAAGTTCAGGGAACTCCAGTTCCTTTTTGTTGTCAAAATCAATCGTTCGGCTACGATCGTTCGGCTACCGCCGGCACATCTCTCCCCTGCGCTAGATTTTCGTTTCCCGCTGCACTTCTTTCCACCTATGTAACTAATGGTATCCGCAGAAAGGTGCTTCACATGATAGAGGGCCATATCACAGTGAAGGCTACGGTCCTAGATTGACACCTCAACGCTTGTTTATCGCTCAGGTTGATCCTTCAGATGTGAAGTTGGAGCTGAAGGTTGTTTTTGTGGTTGTTAGCAAGCCTGGAAGAAGGTATCTTTCCTTCACTTTCTCCATCCCTCTCCCTCCACTGCCTCCAGCTGCCACTTCCCAATTGGATTGATCGAGTTAAGCAATAGCTAAGCGTTGAGATGTCACTCTAGCGCCCATAGGGTGTACTGGGATATTATCTGACCTACTCAGCGTAGAGCAAAAAGGCTCGTGTTCTCTGTTTTCCATGATTTTCTTTCCTTTTTTTTTCATTTGCAGTCCATCTCTCACCCAATTCAATTTTGAATGAGATTACTAATACATCAGCTCATTCACGTCCAGAACGATCGCTTCTAGTATCTGTTCAATTAGGCTCTGTAATGTTGGCTATTACAGGCTTCCTGGAGATTCTGAGGCGTTTTCCAATGTAACACCATCAGGCACCTGGACGGAGCGAGCGCGTGATCAGGTGAATACTTCATAATCGGTTAAAGACTTGAACAATCTGAAGTTGATAATTTTACGTACTAAAATCGATAATTTTTAATTGACAAGCTCAATTACGTGAGAGTCATTACTAAGAGTCATGAGTAAGTGCGACTTTATTGCATAATTCGACCGTCTATTCTCGTCCCTATGAAGAGCCGGTGCTATCCATTTTATTTTATGTTCGCCACCGCCTGCTTTACATGCGCTTGGGGTACTCAGCAGGAAGAGCTCATCGAAATATTTGTGCAGCTGAAGAGCAAGACGCGAAAAAAGGGGCGGTTCTCTGAAAGAGGTTCGCGAAGGTGTATTTGGGCGACTACAGCCTTGAAAATCGAAAACGTTTTGAGCATCTAGTGGCTGCAACTAATGAATGCATCCAGAAGTTTTAGAGGACAACCCGTGAGCCAGTACCCGTCAAATTGTATTGGAGTTCATCATGAGCCGTGCCTTTCGAGCTATGGAGTTGATGTACAAGTAGGGAAGCTGGAATCTTCACGAGTTGGATGAAAGCTCGGAGGACACCTGTAAACATCTTCCAAAAATTGCTCTCTAAAAGTCATCGCTTCGATTGGCTTGAAAAGGAACCGAGTCGCAGGCCGATACCACACCTGCTAGCGCTGGGTAATTTCGAGAGTGAATTATCCAATTACTTGCATAGAGATGGAGGTCAGGGGCGGTAATAAAGTCTCCAAAACGGCCAGTCTGTGTATAGTTGGCCAGTCGGTCACGGT
The DNA here is from genome assembly GCA_002352805.1 of Teladorsagia circumcincta. Classification (NCBI taxonomy): domain Eukaryota; kingdom Metazoa; phylum Nematoda; class Chromadorea; order Rhabditida; family Trichostrongylidae; genus Teladorsagia; species Teladorsagia circumcincta. The sequence continues at coordinate 14,004 of KZ346198.1, read as the reverse complement.
GACCTCGCCTTCGTCCTCACCTAAAAAGCATTGCGAATGGCGGGAAACCCGCGATGACCTACCGCAGAGGTCGGTCTACGCCACATCTCAAGTGGCCAACGTATGAGAATGGCACCTTGCCAAGAGGGCGAACCGGTAGAGGAAAGAGAAAGTGTATGGAGATGTCAGAAACGATGGACGGCGACTAAAATGTACCCCTACATTTTAGTCGCCGTCTACCGCCTCTGTGCTCTCCATGCACTTTATCCTTTCTCTACCGGTTCGCCGCCTTGGCAAGGTGACGTCTACCTGTGTCCCTGCCATGCCGTTGTGATACTGCTGGCGAGAGTGCTACTGGAGCTATCGATAATATTGATAACTTTCTTCCAATAAGGTGATCCGCTGTCCTCTGGTGTGATTCTCGTACTGATCATGCCATAGCTCCTTCCTTGATTACGGGAGCGTTGCCCCTCTGCAGGACCATTAGGGACATGATCCCACAACTCCGACGCGTCAATTGATGCAGTTGATACGTTCCGGCTAACATTGGGTCGGTTACGGGATCAATTCTCCTTGGTGCTTGAGGTTTTGCAACCCTTCTATGTTATTACCTTGCTTTCTACAATTCTTTCAATGTAAACTAGGAACGCTTTGTGGTCAGTGGCAAAGGTCCCGCTCATTAAACGGTGCATTACATGGTCCAGTCTATGGCTCTTTACTATAATCCCAGTTCTAGACATTTTTGATAAAAATGGCATCTAATAACAATGGTTTTAGAGCAAGAGTGAGATTTTGAAAATCGAAATCGAATCGGTACTTACTTTTGAGTCAACCCAAAACATTCAAAACCCATGGGTCAAATTTGAAGGTGTACGAGCTACGCTCTTGTTACCGTGACATCCGACACCCTCTACAAAGGTAAAAAACGATGTGAAACGTCTCTACAACAAGACAAAATAATCCGTAATTACATGGCCAGCTGCCGACATCGCCGTAAATTGTGCAATACCTTTTTCCTAGGTAAATCTCATTTGAACCCTTTCTCTTTTTCTTCTCCATATATCTTCTTCTCGTTAGTCCCGCGCAGTCGCAGAGCCCAATGTTTTTGTCAGCCATCGACATGTTGTTCCATTCCGGGCATCTTCTGCAGTGACCCTGATTTCTGTGTAGTCCATATTGATGGAGTTTCTCCATCTCTTCTTCAGAGCTCCTTGCAGCCGTCTGCTTTAGTTGTCTATCCTACAGAAGGTTTACATGACTTTGTCAGGGTTGAGCCTTTGAACTGTTGTTTAGAAATCCTTCCAACGCCTGTGGTTCGAGGATAAGTAAATAAATAAGAGCAAAGATAAGATTAAACATGAAATAGCATTAAATGGACAATTTTCAAAAAAAATCCGGAAATATTGATACTATGAAGAAATTCAATCCGCATTGATCAGCCACGGTGTGCGGTCGGGTCTCACCGAGCTCTGGTCCCCCTTGTCCGTTCTGAACTGCATCCTGCTTCTCATACTCGGCAGTTCCAAGTTTCCTGTCGTCTTCAGGTGCTTCTGTCTGGAGCTCCCAGCTGCTGTATTCTTGACTGTGATCTGTTATTCTCGCTTCTCGCAATATGGTGTATACAGCTACACCTTCACGATCATCATCGGTTCCGATCAAACGATCAAGGCTGGATCTGTCTCCGCAAGCACTGGGAATTGCTGAAGGTTTGAGTCAGTTGTATTCAGATGAGACCGTGCCTCCGTACATTAAACTTGTAATTGATATGCTGATCGAGGCGAAAAAGGAAATTGCCGAACTTTCACGTCAATGCCTTAACGTCATCGACGAAAACAAGCTTCGAGGGAGGAAAATTTATCCTTGAAGAATCAGATTAGCTCTCTGTTATCTAATAAGTCTACTTCCATTTCTATGAATTCCAATGAAGGTCAAGATCCTTCACAAGTGGTCACCACCGCCCTGTCGTCTGGAATCGATCCTGATCTTCCACGTTCAAAAGTCATAGCCGGCGTCCAGGAAATTCGATACATGTATGCGGTGGATAGGGCTAATCATGACTATCACTGCACCTGTTCACTTTTGAACTTTTCAGGAGTCGAATGTTTACCGGTAACAGTTTACAGAATGAGAGTTCCCAATCCTAATAGGCCACGGTTGATGGAAGTTGCCTTCCCCTTTAAGTACTTTTCAACGACAACCTTTGCCCCTCTCTTACAAAAGAGGAGAGGGAGCGCAGGCGCACAAAGCCTTCGTCCAATTTAACTCCTGCTCATATACTGGTTCCACAGTAGTTTATCCAATCGACGTTTCCGTTGCTAACCAGACCTCTGTTACTAGAAATTTGTCTGTGGCAAATGTGAATGAGGGAAACCACTGAATGATCTTCGGAGCTTTAGTGTCAGAGCCAAATGCATGATGTCGGACATAAGGTCATTTACAAAAAATATAAATTTGGCTATCGCACAGATACTTCGCAAGGACTACGACGTGGTCTTTCTATCGGAAACGTGGTTAAAATCCTGCATTGACGTATGTTCTCTATTAGGCATCATGAATTCTCAGTATTCAAATCTCAGGTGTGATCAAAGCTACAAAAAAGGAGGTGGTGTTATGATTTTGATCAAAAATACAATACCGTTCGCTCTAGTTTTCAAAGAGTCAGTCAGAGATGCTCATGAAATTTTGGTCGTTGAAACTTTTTTCGATCCAGTTTGTCTTAGACTCATGTTAGTTTATCGAACCCCTTCCTGTCATGCGCCTGGGACTTCGACGTTACTTAAAGTTATAAGCGATTTTAGCGCATACAATGGTCCCAGTTTGGTGCTCGGAGATTTTAATATGTCTGACATAGATTGGAAACGGGGAAGTTCAAACTCGGCACCCTCTAAGGAATTCATAGAAACGGCTAAGTCGCACAATTTTGCGCAATTAGTAAATAAACCTACCAGAGGCAAGTCCTGTCTTGATTTTGTATTTTGCAATTCACGCTCGCTTGTTCAAGACCTCAAGGTTCTCCCGTCTATAGGCAGCAGTGATCACTTAACACTGGAGTTTCAAATAAAGGTCTCGTCGCGGCACAGAAAAGTTTATAAGGCTAAGGATTTCGCTTGAGCTAACTTTGAGGCTATAGGCGACTATCTTTCGGATATCGACTGGATCGGCTCTTTTGGAACTGAGTAGTAGAAACCGTAGATGAGAAGTACGAAATGTTTTTGGCGATTTTGTTCCATACTATTGAAAAGTTTGTTCCCACTTTAGAATCAAAGCTGGTGCTCCACGACTCCCGGCATATCTTGAACGTATGATTTCACGCCGAAATAGTCTTTGGACCAGCGCTTCCAAGCCTAATAGCCAATTATCTTGGGCCTCATATAAATCACACACTAAAAAACTCGGCAAGTCCATCGCCAAATACTATGCAAACCTCGAGGCTAAGTTGATAAACTCAAAAGACTCCGCAAAACTGTTTAGGTACATCAATGTGAGATTGAAGGAATCCAGTACCCTGTCTGCGCTCATTGTTGATGATACTCGCTTAGCTATAAATGATATAAATGACCATGATAAGGCTGAGCTCCTCACTCGGAACTTCCAACGGCCTTTCATTTCGGAAGAACATGAACGTTTGTATCTCCCTTCACTTTACTCTCTCATGGAACCTTCAATGTGGTTTCATAGGGATGAAGTTCTTGATGTGCTTTCAAATTGGCCTGGTTCGTCCTCTGTTACCCCTGACTTTATCCCTTTCGCCTTTATTAAGAACATTCGTGCATACATTCTCTATCCTTTAGAGCATCTTTTCAATTTGTCCTATATGAGAGCAGAAGTTCTGAATGCTGGATACACTCATTAGTTACTCCTATCCCTAAAAAATCGCCTCACAATCGCTGTGAAAACTACCGCCCAGTCAGCATAACCTCAATATTTGCTAGGGCGTTCGAAAAGATTTTGAAGCGCAGGAAGAGTACAACATTATTTCTAGTTCCCAGCATGCTTTTGGAAGGGAGGTCAGTTGAAATTGCCCTTCTCACTTCTCTAAATGATTGGTCCAAAGCCATGGATGCGAACAAGGAAGTGCATGTGGTTTACTTAGATTTTGCCAAGGCATTCGATAGGGCCCATTCGACTGCTTTTATCCAAAATGCAGTATGTTGGCTTCCATCATAGAGTAATCTACTGGATTGCCTCTTTCTTACATAGTCGTACCTATCAGGTTCGAGTTGGTCATGTTTTATCTGGTTCAGATACAGACTCCAGTGGAGTTCCTCAATGAGGAGTCCTATCCCCTTACTGTTTTCAATCTATACCTGTGATTTACCTAGTACCATTTCACGATTTGGGGTTCTTGTCTGATGTACGCTGACGATATTAAGAAATACAAAGTGGTCGAAAAGTCAACACATCAAGGATGCCTTCAGGCGGCTATTGACTACGATAAGAGGTGGTATGTGAGCGGGGATTGCCGCCTTTCCATGAGAAATCTTAATCTTCTGCCTAAATAGTAGTGATACAGCCATCAAACACAGCCTAGGTTCCGAAGTGCTTCAGAAAGTCATGAAGGTCCGCGACCTTGGTGTTAAGTTTGATAACAAGCTTGCTTGTTCATTACAAAGAAATAACAATGTGTAGACTTTATGATCTCTTCAGAGCTGTCAGAGCAAAAGACTCAAAACACTTACTAGAGCCCACAAAAGCTATGTCAGGCCAATTTTCGAATCGGGAACAACCATTTTCTCTCCTCACAAGAAAAAGGAAGTCTCTCTTGGAAAGTGTTCAAAACAGTTTCACACGCAAATTGGCAATGCGATGCACTGGTCTGGGCTATCAGTTCATTCCAGGTAGTGTTGCACGTCGTCGTATTTACTCACTTCCTAGTCTGCTTGTTCGAAGAAAGATCAATGACCTCGTTATGGCATTTATAATCATCACCAATAAGGCTTCGACCAACCCGGATGACTTCTTTATTTTGTATCACTCTAGAACGCGCGGCGGTGCTATTAAAATCAAGTGTCCGGCCCTCAGAACTCAGGTCCGAGTTGAATATTTCTCAATTAGAGTAGTAGCTCTTCTCAAAAAATATTACGCCAGGATGTCATGCATTTTACTCTCAAAGCTTTCAAAGTTTCAGCTAAAAAATCAGTGCCTGCGGAGGATTCCTCCATTTTTGTGAATGACGTTACCACTAGTTCCCTATTTTGCTTTTGCTTTTATTTGCTTTGCTGGTTGTTTTTTCTCTTTGTTGTTGTTTTTTCACACCAGTTTAGCTGCGCACGATACCGAGCGCGAAAGCCGGTCGCCGAGAGTAGATTACTTGTGGGAGATATTGAACCAAGTCGCGCAATGATGCGGTTCGGCCTGCTTTCTTCTTCTCTAATTTCACGGATTATGACCGGAATGAGAGTATTTTGTTGTAGGGTAAACTTGTCGAAATTCGCTCATACACTAATAAGTAAATCGTGATATATGTACGACAGTGCGCAACCTTATGCAAAAATTTTCATGTTATATTCCGGTAATGGCTAGTGATACAAAGGAGTGAATCTACACTCAATGCAGTTCTTCGACAGCAATATAAAGGAAGCAATATGCGAGGTTGAGGCTGTATCCGCGTAGAATTAAAAATAAGTCGAAACCTTGTTTTTATACAACAACAACAAATGACTAATTTTTTTTTCAATAAGCTTTTACATGGCAACAATGATACATGTGATGATGATAATGAAACACATGAGTAAAATATCTGGGAAACAGTAAACCCGCACTCATGCAAAAAAAGAAGCTGTAGCAATTCCAGTGTTGGGAGAGGTTGCAAGCAGTATTTATCAGGTAAATGTGATCGTATTTGCTGATCTCATGGAGGTATCGTAGGCTGCTTTGTTGCTAAAGAAGCTGTTATAACTTAGTAGTGCTAATTGCTCACGAAAAGCTCATCTGTCAGGAGAAACTTTCCCATCAATGTAAGGAGCTACGAACCGCTCACCCCAAAGCTGCTTCACTTGACATGACAAAGGATGAAGTAAATTCTAGGTGGGCCCTGCTGCTCGTCAGTCGACCTTTTAGGACAGATCGTTGAATTCTTGAACGAAAAAAACTCCTTATTCGAAAATGAGCGCAGATGATTGAGCCATGAAGAAGGAATAGTCCTTATTTTGGTTTTGGAAATTACTCACCTGAGGTGTGTCATTCGATTGCTAAGGAATGGAGACATTGAATTTGAGCATAACCCTGACTTTTTTGAGCACGGACGGGAACAACACTTCTAAATAGGACTGATTACAAAATTTCAACTTGGACGCTTGGGTTGAGCCATGAAGAAAGCAAAGTTCTCACTTTGGTTTCGGACTTTACTCACCTGAAGTGTGTCATTCGATTGCTAAGGAATGGAGACATTGAATTTGAGCATAACCCTGACTTTTTTGAGCACGGACGGGAACAACACTTCTAAATAGAACTGATTACAAAATTTCAACTTGGACGCTTGGATTGAGCCATGAAGAAGGCAAAGTTCTCAGTTTGGTTTCGGACTTTACTCACCTGAGGTGTGTCATTCGATTGCTAAGGAATGGAGACATTGAATTTGAGCATAACCCTGACTTTTTTGAGCACGGACGGGAACAACACTTCTAAATAGAACTGATTACAAAATTTCAACTTGGACGCTTGGATTGTCCATGATGAAGGCAAAGTTCTCAGTTTGGTTTCGGACTTTACTCACCTGAGGTGTGTCATTCGATTGCTAAGGAATGGAGACATTGAATTTGAGCATAACACTGAATTTTGAGCACGGACGGGAACAACACTTCTAAATAGAACTGATTACAAAATTTCAACTTGGAAGCTTGGATTGAGCCATGAAGAAGGCAAAGTTCTCACTTTGGTCTCGGACATTACTCACCTGAGGTGTGTCATTCGATTGCTAAGGAATGGAGACATTGAATTTGAGCATAACACTGACTTTTTTGAGCACGGACGGGAACAACACTTCTAAATAGAACTGATTACAAAATTTCAACTTGGACGCTTGGATTGAGCCATGAAGAAGGCAAAGTTCTCACTTTGGTCTCGGACTTTACTCACCTGAGGTTTTTCATTCGATTGCTAAGGAATGGAGACATTGAATTTGAGCATAACACTGACTTTTTTGAGCACGGACGGGAACAACACTTCTAAATAGAACTGATTACAAAATTTCAACTTGGACGCTTGGATTGTCCATGATGAAGGCAAAGTTCTCAGTTTGGTTTCGGACTTTACTCACCTGAAGTAGGTCATTCGATTGCTAAGGATTGTAGATGGAGTGAAGACGTCGGCCGAGGGGAACATTGACTTTTACACTAACGCGAATAATACTCCTGAAGATTACCATTCAATGCAAGGTCGAGCTATGCTCAGTTGTTGGAATCATGACTAAGATAGTTCTCCATGTGGTTCAGAGTGCTACCAACCTGCGCTTAGCTATTTTGTTGTATCTATCAGAAAATGAAGGATGTTTGCGGGTTGTAAATTATTGGTATTCTTCATGAATTCTAAATTGTTAGAGGAGCGTATATGTTTTGTTCGGGTAATCAACTGAATGAATTTGAAAACCGACCTTACTTTCGCATGGTAACATAACATCGATAAGGTGGAAATAGGTTAAGTAGCTTAGTTGTTAGAATAGTAATAGTCGATTAGTAGAATAGAATGATTTATAGAGGAGAGAATAGAAGTAGTTTTAATGTCTTTTACAAAACATTTTTGTAGACAATGTTTTTGCGTGTTGGTGAGAGAATCTTCACCGATTCGGCGTCTCGAGCCCTTGAAAGAGCAACATAGAGTTGTCCATGAGAAAAAACGTTATCGGGGAGATACACTCCAACTTTTGATAGCGTCTGTCCTTGAGCTTTGTTTATGGTAGTGGCAAAGGCGAGGCGAATTGGAAATTGTCGCCTCCGAAGTCGAAATGGTAGCCCCTTATCCGTGTAGAGGTCTATACGTGGGATGAGAACGAACTCGTTCCTTCTGCTCCCGGTAGCAAAGCGACATCCGAGAATATAGCGGCCACACTGGTCAACAATAAGTCTTGTTCCATTGCACAGACCTTTAGATACATCTAGATTGCGCAGAAGCATAACTATGCATCCTTGTTTCAGCTTGAGTTCGTGCGGCGGCATTCCACTCAATGACAAACTATTGAGATGCTCCACCTGATAACTGAAGACGTCCGCTGGATCTGCATTTTCTGCCTCGTCTATGCTGTGATACACTTTTACTTCCAAGTGCTCTGGCATTCGCTGTAACGCAATGTCATTCATATGTGCTACATGCATATTTTTAGGGGCGAGAATCGCCTTTCCTGCGAGATCTTCTATATCGTCTACAGCTATTGTTTCTCCAAAAACATCACTAATGAGATCCCCTGTGCTGTATAGCATTGTCGGTAGTTCGATTAAGCCGTTTTCATCTTCTTCATAAGTTCCTTCACCAATTCGTAGTAACATTCTTGCCCACTCAGTGCTCTCTGAGGTGGCCCTCATGTTGACGGAAAGATGATGAGTGACAAAGTGCTGCCACAGATGAGAATTCTTGACACATGCGTTTTCCAAGTCTTCCTGTCGTCCCTTCTCCACAACTGGGAGGACTTGTCGGAAGTCCCCTCCGACGATCATTGTTTTCCCTCCGAACGGTAGCTCATTTTGCATAAGATCTTTCAGCAGAAGGTCCACAGCCTCCAATGTCCATTTTGGAACCATCGAAATCTCGTCCCAAAAAATTACTGAAATGTCTCGTAGGGCTCGACCTTCTGGTGATTCCCTTGTCATCGTACTTGTCCTGCTCTCATCGTGAATATTCAGCTTGAACGTGCTGCTTGCTGTTCGTCCTCGAGGCAATAGGTTGGCTGCAATGCCTGTCCAGGCTACGCAAACGACATTTTTCCCTTTCCCTAACAGAGTATGGTACAAAGCTGTGTACAGAAATGTTTTTCCACTTCCTCCTGGTCCATCAATGAAGAAGTGTCTCACAGTTTGCCCTGAATCTATGGTTCGCAGTATATCGTCCGCTGCTAATTTTTGTTGAGAATTCAGCTTGCTTATAAGATCCGCGCCGAGCTCAATATGTTCTGTCTCGGAAAGGAGGTCATCGTCAACATACACAGGTCTACGATCCGCCGGAGGCGTTACTATATCTCTCAGATTCACTCCAGCTAGCTGCATTCTATCCATTATGTCGAAGTACGCCCGGATTATAGCTTCTTCATCACTCACACCACGACGAACATAATCTTCTGCCATGGCTGACTTGAACTGTTCCCACAGCTGCTCTGGATCGCTAATATCACAAAAGCAGATAAGACTGCTGAAGAGTGATCGAAGTTGTTGGGGCATCTGGAACTCTGCTGCCTCCCTTAGACAACTTTCATAATGAGAGTCATCGTGCATCAGTCCTAGAGCCTTTGCTGCTTCCTTGAATGTGCCGTAAATTATTCCATTTACTGTCTTAAGGTCATCAAATGACGTGGCTCCCTTTCTATGGAGGAGTAGGATTCGTAGACTGTAGCGTTCCACATCCAGTGGGTTCGCAGTGTACATCCTTCCTATCTCACGGATCTTGGTCTTTCTGCGGTTCCACTTGTTTGTTTGTCTGTTAAAATTGAAGTACTCCGGCACCTGGACATAAAACAATGTTCGAGCATCAACTTGTCCTTGTGGAGCATTCCCAACTCCATACAAAGCTTCGTGTTGTGCGTTCAACTTGAAATAGGCTGTGAGAGTGGTGTCACGCTCAGCGGCTCGTCGAACTGCTTCTTCCTCTTCGCCACCTTGAAATGCTACAATGTTGTATCCAGGCAAATGTAACTGCAATCTGCACACGGTATGTGATTTGGTTTGCAAATCGAATCCTTGCAGTCTGTGTGCAGATTCCGGTGCACACACATATCTGGCGTTGACATAGGCGTCAATCTCATTGATATTTCTGCCCTGACCATCACCTGCAGCTCTTGTCATGTGCAGGGCTGCCCTATCTGGACCTTTGTAAACATACTTATACATGTATTTTACAGCATGGATCATTCCGCAGATCTCCACATTGAGGTGGCCGCAGTAACGAAGCGCTAGATATTTGTTGTATGGTACAACAGATCTATTATCCAACGTGATTCCGCCAGATAGGACGGTCCTTCCATCATTTGGTCGACGATATTCCGGATAGCCGTCCACTTCTATGTTCGTAGTCTCTCTGTACTGCTTCGGGAACCTTTTCGAACATTTCCCGTCAACCATACACGGAGCATCGGGGCGCTGTTCACCGCAGGGTCTATGCATCATGCATGTCGTCACTATACGATGCAGTCGTGATTCTGTCAATGGATCGGGAATAACAGCTTGTACAATAGAATCTACCTCAGCTGCACTTCTTGGCTTGTCCTCTCCAGCTAACGTCAGCAAAATATGGCAGTGAGGAAGTCCTCGCTTTTGCCACTCCATTACACTAATGTGTGCAATTGCTTTTCCCAGTACATGACGTTTGAAAAGGTCAATAAATAGCTCCTGCAGCTTAATGTGGAAAACGCGGGCAACAATGTCGGGTCGATCTGACGATGTTTGTCCCACTTTCAGCTGTTCTGTTACTTCTTTCCAAGCTGGATTGCACGTGAATGTAATGAATAGATCTGGCTTTCCGTATTTCGATACAATCGCCATGGCATCTTGATAATTCTGCACCATGGCTCGCGGAGATCCTGGAAACGTGGATGGCAGAATGACCCTTCTTGCTCCTGGTGGACCCTCGATGTCGACATCCCCTGCCACGTAATCGGCAAGTCCTCGATAAGTGTCCACTCGCAGTTCCAGTTGGTGAGTACGATTGTAATTCAAACGACTTTCTTCTATTTTCACATAACAGTCCACCAAAAACTGTTGGAAAAGTTTTCCGGCGAAGTGAAGTGGATTGAATTCATCCCTAACAGCCACCATGTGAGAGTAATACTCTTTTTGACTGATTGTTGATCGTCGCCTTTCTGATGGATTTTTCTGCATTCCTGGGCTCCAACCTAATTCGCCAGTAGGAAATAAAATAGGATAGCAAAGAGGGTCGCAGGCTGCATCGTAAACGTGGATGGTTCTCAGTCCCCCTGATCGCAGATGTACCGCGAGACTGTGTTCAGCCGGCACACCACCTTCCTCTCCAACGTATACCACAGCAATCTCATCAGCTGTCGGCTCATTGTAACGGCGGGGATCCAAATTGGAAGTATCGAAGACCATCTTCACTGGCATTGCCGATCTTCCCTCTCTTGCGGCTCGAGCCTCCTCTTCCAATGCAACATCGTTCAACATCTTATATGCTTCGGCAAATGTGTTGATCCTGTGCAAAAGCGCAGTGAGTGATCTTATCAGCTCAGGGTTACAGCTGATGTTCGCAGGATGACCTGCCCGCTCCGCAGCTGCCATTGATGTGTCAAGAATGTACACTTGTCCGTATTGATGCGGTTGGCCCTCTTCAGGGCGCGCAGGCCCAATCCTGTGGTAGATTTGCCCGTGAATCCTATAGCAGTATGGTCCGTGTCGTGGTGTGTCCAGCAGAGCTCCAATTGACGCGAATGCAAAGGCGTTGTTGTAGTTGCGGATGTGCTCACGAAACTCCTTTGCATCAGGGTCTTGTCCAGTGAGAAGTTGGCGAATTTGCACAGGAAAGTTACGGAAGTGTTCCAGTGTAATGCAGCCATGATTGCAACAATCATTGAAGGTCGCCCTGCCTGGCTTTCTCTCTGACCTGAAGTGCATAGCTCCGCAACTTTCACACTCTACATTCAACGCGCCATCGTAGTGCTCCTCTGGCTCAACATTAGAACGCGCAATTCTCAGCATTCGTGCCGCAACATTTCTCTCTCGAACACGACGTCCTTCTGTTTCGACTTGTAACCCTTCACCAACCTCAGCCGATGTGGCGCTTATCCTTCGTAGCCGCCCTTGTGTGGTTCGTGTCCAATTCGTCACAGATTGTTGCGACAGGCGAGCAAGTCGCTGGTCGTCGCTTTCTTGAGCAATCCGTCTCTGGCTTCGCGAAACTTGTTGCGATAATCGAAATCTGTGCTGCTCTTCGCCTTCGCTGCCTCTCCTTTCCCTTGCTCTATCAGCATCCCTCGTCAGGCGACTTCTTCTCTGCTCTTCAGTCTCTTGTGCTCGCCGTCTTCTTGCTCGCTCAGTTTCCCTCCGCCGGCGATCTCTCAACTGCTCTTCAGTTTCTCGCGGGCTTCGACTTCTAGCACTTTCTGTGCTCTGGGAACGACGGCTCCCATCTTGATTTCTTCCTAATTCGCTCATAACTTTCTGAAAGAACGCAGCAATCGAATGAAAATGGACCAATCCTCACATGATTCCTGAGCCTATACTGCTCACTATAGGAACCCGATATTAAGACAGATTATCGATAAGTATAGTGAGCTAATTGGTGATGACAAAATTCGCCGAGTACCAAGTGCGGACCTCCATAACATGAATAAAAAAAAGCTTTAAAAACA
>KZ346197.1:38060-50433 GCA_002352805.1 Teladorsagia circumcincta | reverse complement strand
ATGAAGATTTTTGAAGTGAAGCGAAATAATAATTGTGTATTACGAAAAATTTGTGAAAAGGCTTTTAAAATAAATTCCAATGCAATAAATTCTAGAATTAATTCAACTATTATGGTTATTGCAATTAAAGTTGATTTCATTGTTTTCATTGTTTTCAGACCTCAAAGTCAGTATTTATACTTCTTCATTCCAAAAAAAATTTTTATTTGAAGAGTGGAATTCAAAGAGTAGCTTAGCCTCCAAGTCCTCTCCTCACAACCTACTCGAAATCTTTTTAAAGGTCCTGTGCCTGGGTTGAACTGCCTTCAACGTTCCTTTAGCCCTTCTGAGAATTCAGAACCGAATTGTGGAAGTCCTATTACTATTTATCACTTCATCTCTTCAAAGCTCCAATTCTGACCTCCATTTTGCTAATGGACCAGGAAAAGGGCAAAATTACCTACTTCCAGAATTTTTTCCTACTTCCAGAATTTTTTCCATTCACTTTTTTCACAGTATTCTGTTTTGATCTGTTCAGTTAGCGCTACTTCTTTCAAGGGCAGAGGTGGTATGGTGGCAAGTGGCGCCACATACCACGCACATGATTTGAAGGTCAAACCCCGGCTTCAATCTCATCTAGATCAGCCAGTGTTGCTATTGTTCCGGATAACTGGCATCAGGTTTACCTGGGATAATTAAAATATTAGCTTGCACATTGTAGGGTCCGCAAATCATTCGAGTGGCATTCCAATGCCACCACGATTCCGATTGAATGTAAAGTTCGCGGCGCATTCCAAAAGAAAATGATCAACGCAGAACACTTCGTTAGTTGTTCATACTAATAAAAGGTAGCGACACCATGCGTAGGGAGCACTGTTTGGGAAAAATGGCTTTTTATGGTTTCTGATGGTCTCCAACTGAATATTTAGGTTACTAAAATGATTAATATTTGAAAATTTATTTCAAATTCATCGCTCTGCTTTAGTCAGCTAACCCCATCGTTATTCAAACGGTCATCAATAGTGGAGTTGAAGGATGAAAATCGAGCTTCAATTCGTTCTTCAGCGGCTCGCTGCCATACATTTACTCGAGGGATGGGGGTAGGGCACTCCTCCCTGTCTATCTGTGAGACGTGTCCACCCAATTTCTTAAATAGATGCGGGAAAATATATCAAAGGAATTGGATGAAGGGTGGCAGAAAGTCAGGATTCTGGTAAACTCCTGAAAATGGAGTGATCTAAGTTGCCTCATTTCCTAGCGAACGGTGTTCACGATGCGGAACTGCGACATGTTCTCGTTTACTTCCGTTTCTTCTAAAAGCTGGCTTAATTGCTTTTTTCGCTTCAAATTCACTCAGAGTGTAGATTTGTCCGAGTTCCTCTTTTTCAAGGAATGTTCAAACTTTTTCCGGTATTCAAAGATTAGCGGCCATCGAACAATGCCAATTAAGCCGTTACCAAAGAGTTAGATTTTATTGAGAAAGCGGGTCTATACGTGCTTTTCGGCACATTCCACGTTTCCTTTTTTTTCTTCGTCATCTTTTTTTCGATCATTGCGCTTAAGGCACTCGCTCAACTGAGCGTTCGCCAATTTAGCTATTAGCGCTAAACCCGTTGCTTATTTTTTCTTATGCTTTTATAACAACTTGACTGAAGGAAGCCACGGCTGAATGTGAATGCTTCGGAAAAGGGTACCATATTTCTTCAAAGAAAAAATCGAATTCATCTATTCTGAGATAGTTCTGAAATGGTAAAGCTGAAAGCCGCACTAAGTAATCTCATTACCGTTTGTAGATCATGGAAGCCATTTATACTATAAGATGTGGTGACAGATGTGCAAGGTCGACGGTTGGTGGAGCTGCCGCAGCTTCCCCTCAGTATGGGAAGGGGACGGCTGGGGCATGAGGAGAGGTGTCACTCAAAAGACTCAGAATGCATTTTTCTTATCTTGAACAATTTCTCTTATCGCAGTTCCCACGGTAGCTTTCTAAGGGCGATGTCAGACTTTGCGAATCGAGCGAATCGCTGGATCCGAGCGTTGCACCAGCGAATCGAACTTTGCACCAGCGAGTCGACCTATGTACCAGCGACTCAATAGTGGCGGGACCCAACATTTGAAGGAGCCGCGCCAATTTCAAACAGCGTCACTGGACAGCAAACACAGTTTGAAATTGGCGCGGCGTGGCGGGACCCAACATTTAAAGGAGCCGCGTGTTTGTTCGCATTCGCAAAGTCTGACATCACCCTGATGTCCGTTCAAAGACGATCGAGTTGGTAGACTATTCTTCTTTACAGTTCTTGCTGGCTGTAGAGAAATGGAAGGTTGACCAAAATATCAATGAGAGACAGATTTTTATGGAAAAATTGCAATGGAAAAATGTTCTGAACCCCACAGGGCAAACCATCGCGATGGGCACATTGACTCAAGTTCTTTTGTCGCCCTTCGTGGCCGACCTTCACTCCAGCACCACCGCAAAAAAGACATAATATTGAACGTTCTTTGGTTTATTCTATTCAGAGTAGAAGGTCTCGTGTTTTCTCGACGTCGTACGCCAGTGGTACCACACTAAGTGGTAGCTCCGTACAACCTATAGACCTTTCATATCGGTCCAGAACTGCACGCCGGCATCTTTTCTACTATAATTCAGTAGGAAAAGGTGAATATTGCGAAATATCGCTCTATTGTTGTGATAAGAGAGTAGTGCTAAAAGGTTGTATAGTAAAAAAGTACAAAACAATTTGATTCGCTTTTTACATGTACCAAAACATTCTTTGCGCTCCTACGTGACAGCGTTGATGGCCTGTGAATTTTTTCAACCAGTTTTTGAATGTGTAGTGGTCGATTAATTGCTCTGACGACATCGTTTCTCATTAGAACCCTGTACTCTTGAATGTTTTCAATCGGTTTCACCATTCCCTGACCCCGCGTGACGGTTTTACCAGCGATGTATTTGGCGATCACTTATCGGGAAAGGCTTTTGACTTCCCATAGAACTTTGAAATGGGACCACAAGAAGATAGAACTTGGAGAGAAAAGGATAGAACTCGACGAGTTGAGTCTAATGGTATAGATTTTCTTGTCGAAAAGTGATCAGAAAGCAAGAAAGCAAATGAAAAAGATGCGGGTCTCGTTTTCCGGGCTTTTGTAACATGGAATAGCGAGGTACTGTAGGTATATCGATCTAGGGAAGGCTTTCGAACATCCATGGGTTGAATTGAAACCTAGGTATATCAATTGAGCTATGAAGGTTGGTTACAAGTGTGGAGATTGAAAGTTCCAGGTTGATTTTCTGATGTACTGTTCATAGTTGGCGACCGCACGTGCGATTAGGCGATCAGGCGATTAAACGATTAGTTTATAATGAAAAATATACGTATAAATTAGGCGATTAGGCGAGCGGGCGAGTAGGCGATTAGGCGACTAGGCGATCGCTCATGGGCGGAGCAACAAATCAATATGTATCCTTCTCTTATCGCCTACTCGACTACTCGCCTACTCGCCTAGTCGCACTTACGATCACCAACTATGAACGATCCATAAGGAAACTATTGTGGTCGAAGTTGGTGTGAATGCTACGTTCGTTTACTGGCATTTGGTAACAGCCTTCTTGCGAGGGATCTCGATGACCCTGGTTAGGAATATGACAACTTTTCTTGGCACCGACGCCATTTGGCATTAGTCTGGAGCGCCGACCTAAAATGCAAAATTTTCGTCGTCATGGGGAATTCAACGTCGGACCAATTTGATCACAGCTATTTCGATCTTCGTAATTGTAACCATAACCAGTATCCTAGGCTCTGTCGTCAGGTCACAATGCAAAGTTCCATGGGAAGTTACCTGAAGCCTTTCCTTTGGCTAGAACTTAGAGGAGGAAAAAGTGTCACAATTTTCCTCATCCTACTGCAAAACCGTTTTTATGGCGAGTTATCCAATGAGAATTAATTTCTTTACTACATTTTCGCTCAATAATAGAAATCTGTAAGGAAGTGGTCTGTTAATAGTTGGAATCTAAACAACGTGACTGAATAGTGTGTAACAAACGGCGTCCTTGGATCGCCACTGAACTGCTGAACAAAAACGCGGCACTGACTGCGCTGTTCTTTGGTCCAATTCACGACGACTTGTTTTTCAATGGGCGACTCCTCCACTGACCTGTTTGAAACGAGGGGATCAACTCTCGGGTCACTCTTGTCACAGGTTTATGGACGGGAACTGTTTTGTATGTCGATCCAGGACTCCACAAAGAATCGAGAAACAGCCCATTCCATGGGCAAACCAGCCCTCAAAGTCGCTGGCATTTCCTTTGGGAAGAACTCATCAGACCTGATTTAAGCGTAAGAACTGGGCAACTGACCCTTTGGAGAGAACATTTTTCATTTCCAGGCGGCTCGGCACCCGCGATTTAATTATCGACCGCTGTCACTCCACCAAATTTATCTGTGGTCGTTGCTTTGCGGTTGTTTATGAGACCCTGCTGTTCTCGCATTCTGCAGTAGTTCTCAGACCAACGTCAGGTTCCAGGTGAAGCTGAGAGATTGAGGATGAACCCTCACTTTGTTGCGCTGGAGAACCATAATAAAAACTTGATCGAGGTTCTATCCACTGAAGCCAACATGCCTTCCTTTCCTTCGGGGTCGGTTGGTTGGCGCTAGCATTTTAAAGGAGGATTCCAGGGTAGGAGCGAAGGTCGTAGAAGGTGCAAGTCGGCTAGTAGGGAGACAGGCGGACCTCCTGAGGGTGCGGACTAACACACAATTGGCAGCGGAAGATTTGACGTCGGCGATCTAGTATGGTTCACACTTGGCGCACATGGCGATCTACGCCCATCGATAATCTAATCAGTAGCCGCAGATCTAAAGGCAGAGAGTGATTAGGTAGCAGAAAGAGCGTTATAGTGAAGATGGCCCAGCGATAGGAATCGCATCAATGCCGAGATCAAGGAGAAATGAATGGGTCCCATTTCTCGGGTTCTGGGCCGTTTTCACGGGTTTTCCTTCTTTCTGATACCCCTCGTCATCCCTAACTTAATTTGAAATGGATTCTTTTTTTCATCGTAAATTCTATCTTCAAACAAAACGAATACTAAATCGCGTATCAGATGGCCTTCTGTAATTATATGGGCTGGTTTCAAGTGCCGCTGTTATTCTGAATAAATATGGATAGAATGTGTGGAGCAGTGTCCCTAGTGGTGACTGATCTGCTAAAGCAACATTTGCATGCATATTGTGAGCTTGCGCAAAAATCAGGCAATGTTTACTACAGCAGTTTTTTTCCCGTTTAGTTTTGCTATCTTGCCTTTATGTCTTAAATTGATTCCCTTAACATCGTGTTCTGATGAGGACATCAACGAGACTCTGAGAAAGTCCACAAAAAGTGCCTGTTAACCAAGCACCTATTCCAAACTGGTTTGCCTTTATTGTGTTTTTGATCTTATCTTCAAGAAGCATGAGGTTTTGCTGAGTTTTTCGTAAGAAACCAAATATTCGTCCAATTCCAATTTCTGGGGCCGGTTCTCTGAGAACGCTGATTATCCCTCTCAGAACAAGTTCAGGCTCTTTTGTTTTCGTGCTACTTTTTGGGTTCGAGCCAAAATTGTTTAATATTTTTCTTCAACATTTGATGAGATGTGAGTGACATGAAAATGAAGGGCGACGTTGTGATTGAAGCGGGGGCTTGGCTATGTCACGATCGCTATTTCTGTCTCTCAGCCTGTCATCGCCTTGATCTCTCTTTGTCTCGGAATCTCCTGGGCGATGGACAATAAAGCTGGGAAGGAAGTAGCAAGACACGCAGTTAACTTGCAGAACTACATAAGATATTCTCAGTTCCTGCTAGGAGCTCTTTAAGCATCTCAGAGCGATTAAGGCTGACCCACTTCAATGTATCTTCATTTAGTGAAAGTTTTTTGGAAGGCAATTGTCTGGTTTTTCAAAAATAAACAAGTACAGTATGCGGTGTTTGCATCGTGCGCTAATTTTTGTATGAAAACGTTTCATTGCTAAAAAGGATGTCACAGAAGTGCGTCTCCCTTATAAACCGCTGACCCCTCGGCTTTTTTTCCTCAATCGTTCCTGACAGCAAGATTTTGAAAGTATTATTCGGTAGTGGATAGTAATAGTAGAGTCCACAATAACGTCCACGAACTTCGAAAGAGCACTGCAGATCTGCACCGACTTCGGTCGCTTCGTGCTCTCAGAACTTTGCCATACATATTATGAAAGACAGCGTGCCATCAACGTATTTCCACAAAGTTCGGTGGTATGATCTCTAGAGTCAGAAAGTCACGAAAATTTCAAGACAGCCAGAACCAAAATGGTGTGGTACCTGCCACAAAAATGGAAGCATTGGTGTGGTTCTTGCCACAAAAATGAAAGCATTGGTGCGAAGCCGGCAGCCAAGGAAAGGGGGAGGATTTCGTCGAAAACCTTAAGATATGGGCTTGATTAGTTATTGAATTCAGCTGTGCTAAGCCAACGATAGAGTGAGCACTGAGAAGAGAGGGTAGTTGACAGAGCACGATGGATGAGAGAGCGCTAGACATGAGCATGCTGCCGACGAGAAAAAATGAAAGCTGTTGAAGCAGTGTTAGCAAAGACCTCACACCGTTGTTGCGCAACGGTGTGAGGTCTTTTAGTAGCGGAGGTGTGGAACATCTGTGACTTTCGTGAACAGCTCTATACAACCCACCAAATCCTCCTGAATTCACCCTGGGTAGCGTCGTTAAGTGAGTGCGCTTTACTCTTTGCTACCGTAATCATGAGAGACAATCTAGCACAGATTGGAGATCAAACTGGTTTCGACAGCGAAGAAACCAACTGTATTCATGCCAGTAAGCCGTAGCCGCTCGCTATAGGGGAAATCTGAAACCGGTATTGAACCATGCAGCGTTTTTATCCACTGCCCGTCATATTCTCAGCGGATGGCAGTGGATTTTGCAAATGCGCTCACAACTGCGGTGACAGAAGCTACTGATCTCCTCCGCTGCACTGTCATTGACTGCACTAAGTAAGAGGCATGCCAGATGAAAAAAGGAGAACAGTATAAGCCCGTCGGATTGTGTAGGTGATGATCGCTGAATTCCAGACGTATAGTGAGCGATGAACGTCCATTATCTTTTCAAACAGTAACAGCTACCCTAAAATGTCTCTCATACTATGAAATGCGAATGAACACGGTAGTTATCCAGTGAATTCATAAGGGTGGTTGTGACACGGGGCTCTTACCTTTGCTTCAAATTTCGAAAGTTTGAAAGCACATTCGGCCTCGTTTAGGAGAGGATTTAGTATTCGGGATGGAAATACCTGTGACTTTTAGCTCACTGTTGGTGCGAGCTGGATTTGGCATCTGCCTCATAAAGCCCCGTTGCCTTAAAGCAACAGTCTCAGCAGGGTCAAAGTGGGCGTGGCGTACATAAGTCACACCTCCTCTTGCCAGCTGTGGAGATTCGTTCACGATCACGATTTGTATCGTGAATCAACTTCGAGTAGCCCCTGTGGTACCAAAACGATCGCAAAAATCGATTCACGATGCAAATGGTGATCGTGAACGAATATCCACGGCTGCCAAGAGAGGTGCAACTCCTGTACGCCACGCCCACTTCGACCCAGATAAGACTGTTGCTTTAAGCTCTTTATTGTGTTCTACCGCACTCTGCCATTACAAGAAGGAGAGCTAGCTGATCACGCGCGTGTAGCACAAAACCTGCGAATACGATGTTATTATTACGACACATTTGAATTCTAAGAGGAAATACGGGATATACAGGTAGAGATGATTTAATCTCCTCGTAGAAGGAGGGTTCCATAATAAATGAATAAATAAATACGTCTTGTATTGCGCGAAAATAAATACGTCTTGTTTTGCGCGAAAACAATAACCTCAATTCAATTTTTCCATTCCAAAGTCCATTTTGATTTTAATTTTTAACTTCCAATAATTTGCCATTGTGTGTTGTTTGTTTAAATATTGGCTCTGATGTAGCCGAAGATTTTACACTTCTACGAGTTTGCGACTTTAGAATCTCTATTTCTTTTCATCGTTTCAGGGAAGGGTGTGGAACGACGAAAGCGTGTCTTTTCAAACCGTCAGGATGTGACCCGAATCTCGACTGCACTCTTGGATTGATCTTTTTCGTGGTAGGGCCTAATCAACTACGGGTGGAAATGGTGGGCACGTCGTTGATACCGGCCGTACCACAGCAGTACATTGCTATTGCTTTCTCCAACGATGCGATCATGGTGAGTCTGCCATTTCTCAATTCTGAACACTCGTTAAAGCATCATTGCTTGCTATGCCTAAAAGGGTGCAGTTAGCGAGTTCACCCTATCCTGCTGAGAAGAGGCACAGACAAGCCTTGCGGTGCTTTGGCGGCGATTGCCCCCCCCCCACTCCTGTGGCATCGAAAATTGCTAGTTACTATCATTCAAAGAGAGGGGTAAAAATGACAGTAACAGTATGAGTTTTTATTGCAATCACGCTCCTTTTCCAGTAGGGTAGCTCATAAGAGCTTTACTGTCCGTTTGAAGTTTCACATGTAGTGGTTCACTACATGCTCGGTTGTAGTCGAGTTTTCGCTTTTTTGTAAAGATCACAGCACGGTTCTACAAAGATCATCTAATCAACACCTGATTATGATCTTTGTCAAGCCGCGCTGTGATTAATGAGCACTGATGAAACTCCGATGAAGAGCTGTTGTACATGGAAGACATGGGAATCGTTTGCGATAGGACCGACTCATCTTAGAAATGCAGGGGGGGGGGGTCTGCTCTTAAGCAGGAAACTCATTTTCTTGATGGAAATATTTTGCTCTAACTTTTTATCCCCAGTAGGTTTTAGAACCGATACCTGACCATTGGCGCGCGGCCACGGCCGCGCCCTAGTGGTTAGGTATCGCCTGGAGGCCTATAACCTACTGGGGATAAAATTTAGTCGAAATGGGGCGCATTCATTTGGACCGATACAGCTGCGACGACTACCGCAACCGCATACGGCTCGCACCACCAACTCGGCCCGGATCACCGCGGCAGCGCCCAAATGGTTAGGTATTGTCTGGGGGCCATAGGTTTATGGTAAAATTATAACAATTGTTTAATGGTCATTCAGTATTTATCAAAATTTCACTGCATACAAGACGGATTCAAGAGTACAGAGAGTCGGTGCTTGAAAGTGAAAAAGGATTAGTGCTAGGATGTTGCTTCAACTCGTACTCGGAGGGATTTATGGAACGCAACTTTGCTGACAAAAAAAACTTGGGGTGTTCTCGATATCTTAAATTTCGTATCATGAATATCTCCCAGCTGACAGGATTCCTACAGTGTACTGGTGAGGTTCCCAGATTCGGTTGGAGTTTTTCCGTTTGTGCTTCAGCACCCTTTCTGCTCGCAGCTCGGGCAAACAACGTTATCCTTGTTTTAGTTATTTTGACGGATTTTTCTCGTTTTTCTTCACAGAGGGTCCACCATATAAATCCTTTCATTAACTTCCATTTTTGAATTCAGCAACACACGTATGCATTTGTGGAATCGTTTTTCTTTACTGTTGCTCCTTGGGATGTGCTTATAATGGAAAACCGAACCTAAAGGAGCATTCCGCAATAAGGCGGAGATCGAGTAAGAGAAAATTACCTTGTGGAAAACAGCACTCCCCCTCCCAAGGATGCGGACCGACACCTCATTCGCAGCGAAGGATGGCCCCTGCCGATCTAGCATGGCCGTCGCGCGCCACTACACCGCCGCTGCCCGCCCACCCCCTCGCAGTCTGGCTCTACCTGCCTAGTAGAGAGTAGCGTTGGTGAGGACAGCACCGATGAGACAGCCTTAAGGCGCTAATCAGAGGGCAGGGAGGTTCCCACCTCTCTGGTTCTAGGTTGTTCTTCTTGGTTTTTTCTTTATCCCTGCGTCACTGATCACCTCTACCTCGATTTTTAGTGGGTTGTCTTTTAATCGTGATCTCCGTCTTTAAGAAGTTCATTTACGCTTGCGCAAAATCGGTCCACCGCTTTAGCTTCACAGTGGTCCAACTAAGTAGCGAACTAGTGCAGGCAATTGATTCTGCTTACCTGAGTATCTAGAAGGAGAAAAGACTTCTCCCAAAACAACTGGAGTTGCTCATAAGTATGCGAGATCGAAAATGCCTGTAAATATCTGTCTGTATATTAGCGCAAATTTCTTAAGAATGACAGAGAAAAGGCGACAGGATTAACGCGGAACTATCACTCCACCATCCGCTTTCAGAGACTTCAGATTCAAGTGTTTTAAGCGAGTTTTGCGAATACTGCCTCAAAATTCCCCTCAAAGACCATACTTGCTCAAAAGGCTGAACACCAAGATTCCATGAATACAGCGTGTAGTACCACGTCATGCCACTTTCACTAAAGTAGACACCTAAGTCGATCAGCGATCACTGCGTAACTCACCACCTGCCAAAAACCTTCCAAACGTCACTTCCTTCCTCGAAAACCTGCTTTTGTTCAAACTCTACGCATCGACACCTTCTATACTTCTCATCTCCAAAAATTCACGGTCATCTTTCCTCTCACTTGTCCAAGCACACACACACGCATATACACACTGTTCAATTCGCTCGCATAGATTCCTCGCGTCGAGAGAACGACCACCTAACCCTTTATTTTCAAGGTCAATTGCCACCTGAGAAAAACGGTTTTATTTGTACATTGCGATAACTCGCTCTCTATCATTTGGTGAAAGAGCGTCGACTGGAGAAAAAAAAAGCCGGAAGTTCACCAACGTAGTTTTGGTGTATACTTTAAGCGCTTCGCATCTGTGCATTCACATTTTGAGTGTAGAGCCTATAGCCTGACCTGATCCTTTCTGTTCAGGAAGCTATGCGTTCTGTTTCCACGTGGAAGCGCAAATGCATTTCAAAACGTATGATACAAGGTCAACCGTCCGTTGGACAAAGTCCAACGAGGGGGGTCGTATTCGGCCGACCGAAAGGGGGGGGGGTCGTATTCGTTAAGTTCAACTTCGCAATACGTAGGTAAGACATTCGAGTGTTTCTTCTACTATTAACCGCAAACGAGTGCATGGCGCACCTCAAAGCAGATGAGTACTGCGGTAGTGCCCATAACAGACTGTCTACGCACACGAATGCTCTCCAGGTGATCCAATGTTTTCGAACTGGATCTAAGTTTGTGAAAAAAAGTGACCACTACGGTAGATTGACTACTAAGGGCTGGTAAGAAAGCTTTAGAAGAAAAATTTAACTGTCTGCGACTTCCTAAAAATACTTGAATATCCGTCATGATGTACAAAGCTTGTGCGATGTCATGTTATCATTATTCCCAATAAAATTGAGTTTGAAGGGAGCTGTAATTGTCTGAGTGTTGAAAACTCGTGTTTTCAGAGGAGTTGCTCCGAAAATCAATGAAAAAATTTGTCCAACGGATCGATTTTCTAAACAAAGCATTTTGGGAACTATACGAAGTATACAATAGAAAGCACTAGCCCTCTAATTTCTTCCATGGAAAAAAGATTTGCAGAAAGTTCATTATGAAGAAAGTTATAAGAGTTTGAAGCCAGAAAACCAGCGCCGCGAAAAATTTGTCCGCGATACACCCAAAATTGTTCAACAGGGCCATTTTTTGTACTCCATCGATTCTGGAAAGAGTTCAGGTATTCATTAGAAAGCTCTAATCTTCTAGTTTATCCCAAGGGGACAATAATTACCAAAAGTTCACGCTAAAGAAAGTTATAGTCTTTGAAAGCCAAAAAACCCGGTCCTGAAAAAAATTGTCCAACGGGGCAATTTCTCGCACAAAACAGACTTTGCGAAAGTTAGAGTGTACTTTGGAAAGAAAACGATCTGTACTCTGAAAATTTTCTAGCCACTTCTCACAATCTCTAATTTGAAGAAAACTACATTCCTTCAGAGAAAAAAAGTAGACATTTATGTGAATTCAGGATTCTCGACCCCATAGCTCACAGCAATTTGAAGGTAGTGCACAAAAATAAAGGTTTCCTGAAAGTAGGTGTCTCCTAGATTATAAATCTATTTTGAAATTTGAAAAATATTGAAAATTAACTGAATTACAATCTTTTGAAGATAAGCAGTCCGCCTCGGCCTTTCCGCGCTGCTTCGAGTGCGCGCGAAAATGCAAACTCGTGCTCCAATGCTAAATTCGGTTCCTCGCGGGAATGCTCCTCACGAGTAGCTAAATTGTGGTATGTTTCGAGTCGCGAGTGGGGGGTCGTACCGAGGCCCTTCAGAAGGGAGGGGGTCGTAAAAATTTGGAAATTTGTCCAACGTGACGGTTGACCCTGGTATGATAACCTAGGACTTGTGGATGAAGTCGTCGAACTAAAAAAGAAAAGTCGTTATTCTTCCACAACAGGGGATGTAGGGGTCAAAAAAAGATAAACGGCTCAGGTCTTCG
>KZ346196.1:34833-46142 GCA_002352805.1 Teladorsagia circumcincta | reverse complement strand
AATAACACATTCGATCGGTGACAAGGGATAGTGACATAGGTCGTAATAATGGTTGCAGCAATCGTAACGATACGGGTGTATCACTACGATCGTGTGAGGTGGCGCAAAACCTTAGCGGCACATTCTACGATCAGTTAGGTGTGGTTATTGCCCTGAAAAATGAAAGAAGAGGTGTGAAACGTATTCTAACCGATCGAAAAAGGGAAGCTCACAAAAACACTAGAAGTAGTCCCTCTCTTGCGCGGTTAGCAAGCCACAGATGGTCTGGGAGTCTAAGAGACACTTGTGCGCCTAAGCGAGAGAATAGACTCGGAGACGAGATTTATACAAGAAGTGCGAGCCGCAGATACTGTAACGGTGGGCGGGCATGATGCGGGTAGGCTTTTATGTGAATTAAGTGCCCAGGCTCCCTTGCCAAGCGTTTTGAGCCATAAAGTGGCCCCACATCTGCTATTGCAGGGTACCCGACTGGAGGCCCGTCGCGCGACGAGAATACGAGAACGCAGACGCGTCAGCGGATGAGCTGCAGCGCGTACTGCAGTGATATCGCGTAAAGTTAAATAGGATGTACTATTGCGCGCTCCACATCACACAACACAACTGCAGCTCTTGCGCTGATCCGTCTGCGTTTCTGCCTTCTCGTCGTGCGACGTGCATCCTGTCGGGTACCCGCCACTGCAGATCCCCACCCTATTTTGAAAAGTTACTCCACATAGCCCTATTCTGAAATGTGTTCCAAACGGCAGTCTATGTGACTGAGTGGCCAAAGACGGCCCGAAACCATATACCACATCCGGTTATTTTCCAAAGATTGAACGATAGGAGGTACATGAATTAGTGTCTCGTTAGAACGCAAAGTAGCCCTACAGATGAGTGCAACAGTGGAGAAGGGGTTCGAACTCGCAGAACGGACCCTTGTCCTCTTAGTTGATTTCCGCTCTGAGCGAGTCACATCGAGTGCTGACATCATCAACGTTAACGCTCTGCTCTGTTTCTCTCTTGCAGCGGCTAGAGGCTAACTGCGACGGACCAGCAGCTAGGGTAGTCAGTGGGTGGGCGGGCAGAGGGACGGAAACGTCAAAGGATGGGTAAAGCTCTATTGGGCTGTTGTAGGTCCTATCGTCTGTTCTCCACAATTTTCCCCTCTCTGCCACGCACCGGTTCCTCAAGGCCTGTTCTACATTTACAGAAAGTCCCCCCCTTTTCCGTCGCCCCTTCAACATCCAATTTGTCGTGCTACATGCCTTCAATGTTCACCCACACGACAGCATAGCTTGCAGTATGTGTGAAGTAGAGTGTGAGAAACGTGAAGGAACCTTTGCGAGTTGTTCACTACCAATTCGTAAGGCCCATGTCGAGCAATTCGCTAGCGTCTGCGGTCGCGTTGCGGTGCCAGCAAATGGAGCGATGCCTGGCCGCGACGCGACCGCGGACGCTAGCGAATCGCTCGATCTGCAAAGTCTGACATCGGTCACAAGGGGGCGGGTATGAGTCAGTGTCGATTGCGACGTCGGGATGATAGCAGTATTACAAGTCCTTGAGTGACGTCATTACCCGCGCACGCGGCGACAACTTTCGGCGCGACGCCGCAATCAGTACGTCCTGACCGGCACCAGGAAATGTGCTTAAAAATTGATATTAAGGCAAGCAAGAACACTAGAATACGATATTGATATGTCTTATAAGGAACTGCGTAAAACACAAAAAGAAAGTCTTGAACAGTCAAGATGCGTCGAAGTTCGGACGAGCGTGCCGTCGACATTTTAGGTGTGACTAATTT
This sequence comes from Teladorsagia circumcincta, assembly GCA_002352805.1. Taxonomy (NCBI): domain Eukaryota; kingdom Metazoa; phylum Nematoda; class Chromadorea; order Rhabditida; family Trichostrongylidae; genus Teladorsagia; species Teladorsagia circumcincta. The sequence continues at coordinate 44,362 of KZ346196.1, read as the reverse complement.
CTACTTTTTAAAATCATCTAGCCAATACAGGTTCAATTTGCGTATGACGAAATGGTTCATGCATATTGTGTTTTGAAAAGAGTGCTTTCAACGACAAGATAGGTGTTGTGTGTACGAAGACGGACTGATGAATCTTCATGTTTTTGTCGTGACGCGAATTTGCTGAACACGTACTACAAACATCTGTCGTGCGGCCTATTCATATGGCATGATGTAAGGCCTGGTATAAGGTCGACGCAAAAATACCTGTTGTAGTGCAATTTAGGTCAAATATTTTCGGCAAAATATAGGTATCAACAGGTTTCAAGGGGGGGGGGGTCGTTTAGAGAGAGCCGCGTTTTTTGACTTTTATTCGCACATTGTAGTGGCGTATGCATGGCAACGGAAGAAAAGAAATGGCGTAGGAATGAAGCTGCGGGTGTGGCTCACTAGAACTGAGAGTGACTTTTCCGCTTTTCGCGCGCGACGCCGGATCGACTCTTAAAGCAACAGTCTCAGAACGAATTCGAGGCGTTAAGCGGTCGGTAACGAAGTTGTAGGGAGGGAGTTGACTAGTAATAAAGGAAAAAACAAAGAAATTCGCCGGCGAAGCTTCTAGACAGGTTTCGCCTGGTGGACGAGTGGTCTGAACTACTTGCTTCGCCGGATTTCAACCGCATTCGCCCTAATACGCACATATGCTTCATATGAAAGTAGAAATACAACAATCAAATGAAATAAGCAAGTAAAACCAATGAAAATGACGCGGCAATGATTGGCAAATGGGTGTTCCTTAAAATATTTACGAACGCCCCCGTCAACGGCGTCTTCCTGGCTTCTTTGCGGCTTGCTGAGGTGAGTTTTTTGGTTAGTGATACTTCCTTTGGTCTTGATTAAGGCTAGCGCATCATTTCCACCCCATTGCATAAAATTTTCAGAATCCTGCTGAGACTGTTGCTTTAAACAGTGATGGACCTGGGGATCCCACAGCGAAAAAAGTTTCGCGCGCAAAAGCGGAAAAGTCGCTTTCTGCCCTAGTGAACCACACCCCGAAGCCGCTAGCATTTCGTACCTTCAGAGGACTCCCTAAGCAACAGAATTGGGATTGGAGCGGTTCGTGCACCGCATTGTCCCCACATTGAAAGAGACCACGCGTTTTTGTTTGAATGGATGATATTAACTTTGAAGGCAACTTTAAACATTGGACAAGCAGCATTGAGGGCGCTTGACTTTTGCATGCTGCCCTCGATGATTCACGCTTGAAAACAATTGCTGCTATTTCAAAGGAATAGTAGGACGTCATTTGATGGGAGACGAAACGCAAAACGGAGGGAACGAATAGACAAAGAGACAGAGATCACATAAGAAACCAAACGGTACGATCAACGTATCAAATCTCCGTGGTAAGCGGCACGCCGAGCGTCGGCTCGATTTGATTTTGCATATGAATGACATTTCCGAGCGATTTGGTCGTTAAATATAGCCAGTCAGCCGGCAGCGGCGGCGCTGGCACTTTTGCATAGTAGGCGAATAGGGAGGTAGTCCGGAAATGACGTCAAACCACATGTGGAAAGTGAACAAAGAAACTCCGAAAATAGCACGTGCATCGTTGTTGGGCAGAAGAAGGAACAAGGCGCCGTCCAGCTGAACGAACGGGGCTTGAGGGTGTTTCCAGGACTACTGGGCCTCGTCCGCTCGGAACTGCTTTCAGCAAGGTGGGCTGCGGGCGAGGAGTATGGCTGGCACAACCTCATTATCTTGGTTGGAGCGTTCCATTAGGTCCTTTTCCCATCTTTCTTAGTTCTTTATAAAATACACCTGAAGCTGTACAGAAAAAAAGTGCTCAAGCGGCTTGAGGAAGGGTAGGGAGGGGGGGGGGTGGGGTTGGAAAATCAACCCAACCAAAACAGGAATATTTCTGGAACTTAAATAAAATTCCGGGAATCTCACAAAACTCTTCGCTCAAAGCTTAAACTGAGTGCATACGCTTACGGAAACACGCTGCCGATTTCACCCGATACGAATCTCTACTTAGGAATTCTCGATGAAGACTCAGCCTGGGGCCGGGTGCAGCAAGCCCTAACTAGGGGATGAGCCCCCAAATCCTGCATCTCTGGACTCTTCCCCTGTTTTTGATCACGAGAGTCGCGTCATCGACCAGAATGAGCCACCGAGTTTTGGGAACCCATCCTCCAGTTGGAGCTTTCTGCAACAGACTCCTGGTTTGATTCGTTGATGGAAAAATGCTACTGGAAGACAATGGCGCAGTGGCTTGAGGAGTCATTAGTATTGGCACAATTTGCGAGATGTAGGGATTGTAGCCAGGGGCCGTAAGTCCTTCTGGGTGAGGGGAAATTCCCTCTAAGAGAGGTCTTCAATATCACATTTTCCCCACTCTCAGTGCTTCTTTACTTGTACAGACATACACACATTTCGACTAGATCCCTTTTCAAGCGAATTCTGGTTGAAAAGACATGAGGAATTCAAAGCACGCTTTCCTTTCAGCAGGGAATGATTGGACACTACCCCAGAATTGGTGAACTTTGCAGAAGTCTGACCATGAGAATAAAATTTAGAGAAAGGATGGGAAGGGGAAGAGTGACGGGGCCGCAAATATTAGAATTGGGAAAGGTTACAACAAAATGCTGGCGGTTATGAATGTACAGGACTGGAACATGCAGCACAGTAGAGTGTAAGTGGGTTCATTCATGTTAGCGCCGATTCCCATCAGCTCACTTTGTTCTCTCGCCAAAAGTGCAGCATAAAACTGTGGGCGGGGCGATCTCCGATATGGGCGGGGTCATCTCAGTTTCAAGCTCTGGGTTCCGATGAGACTGAAAACGAATCCAAGTGACTATTGCAAGCCATCCTTCACTACTTTATGGTTGCGTGACGACAATGGCATTGACGATCTTCCGTCTTCCTTCGTCATTCCCATGTCAGTCTATGATGTCGGCAAGACGTAACAACAGACGAGACAAATCTGGAGGATGTAAACTATGGGTGTCTCAGATTGTTCTGAGTCGATGTCGTAGGATTAGAACTGAAGACGCGACCCACTAAGTAAACATATATAGCTCAGCCGACCCGCAAATGCAACAGCAAGCCATCTCAGTCGCAGACAATAGGGACGAACGAAGACAAAAAGCAGCGCTATTGCAAAACAGAACACCTCTATTCTTAGCGATTTCTGTAGAATTGAAAAGAAGAAATGAAAGATAAATGAGTAAACAACCCTTTCACGGATAAACAAAATTTTATATCCAAGAGTTGAGAGCATTTTGGATTTCGGACAAATACTTTAAAATGAATAGGAAAGGGCCGCGCAGCCTCAAGTCGCTAACTCGAGCGGTTTGTTACCCTCTAGGAGACTGAAAACAACCCCAGATCAAATTGATGGGGTAACTGCGGTGGGTGATGCAACTGTGGATGCCAAGATGACTGAAAATGGGAAGAGAAGCAAGGCAAACAGCCAATGAAACCCTGAAACAAGGTCTCCTTCTCTTCCCCTTGAAATGACGGAGGGGCGTTGCTAGTCCGGATTCGCTTGCTTCTGGCTCCACTAATCCACGGTACGAATTAGCCGCTACGTTTTGATACACGTTGCGTGTCAATCCGATGCGAAAGGTAACTCGTCCATTAGCTCGCATTAGCCCGCATTAGCCAACATTAGCTCACTTTGTAATGTCCTGGCGTCATTGTAGCGCATTTTCGAGCAGCGACAACGGCACAACTAAAGTACTCGCAGGGTACTTCATCCTACTCGAAGAAGAGGTTGCTCACACAACCTCATCTGTGATTGCTCTGAGATCGAGGTAGTAAAAGAAGTGATAACCACCCGGAACATGAGTCCTTCTTACGTGGTTTGACTCCCACCTCACACCCCCTGTTCCCTGCAGTGCTTGGCTGCCACAGGACAACTCCAAACAATGTTGAAGAGAAATATGAAATGCTCAACAATCATTGATCCCTTGGAAATATGCCTAACATGCCTTCTTCCTTCCAGCTGGTTGAATCTTTTGAATGAGGTTTGAACGAATGGAACAGCCCTTCAAACCGTCAGTTGATGTTCAAATTACCACTCGTATCTTCACAGCAAGATATTTAGCCGGCACATAGCAGATTCGGTTTTCAGTGCATAATTCAATCCTGCAAACGATGCATTTGCCTTGAGACACCGTCGACTGCGGGTAAACCTCCTTTTGCCCTGAGCCTTCCAAGTTCGAAGCTTGAAGGCGAAGCTTACGATGGGAAGGCACCCCATTAGGAATCAAGGTAGAATGGTCAGTGGTGCAGTGATGAAGAAAAAACTTGAAAAACGGCCTAAGACCCGTAAAATAAAAGTCCTTCTCTGCCTTTCGATCGCTTTTCTCATGTGACTCTTCTCGGTGGTGCTCTATCCAACAACAACACTCTCTCTGCCAAAGCGTCCTAGCGTGAGACGGCGAGAGGGTGGGCGTACCGCGGCAATAGCGCGTATGTCCATGTTTGATCGCCGGGGCACATCTTTCGTAGCGGATTGCGTGATTGTTGATAGCCTTATGAAGTCCGCCTGTCTTCCACGACCCTTCTTCAACTCCCGACTTTATCGTGGAATCCTCCATCAAAGCCGCAGGTCGTGATCGAATTGGTGCGCTAACAATTATTATTAGAAAATAAATTAAGAAGTGCGAAGTGGACCGTCAGTAATAAAAAGAAGCAAAAACAAAACAACTATAGAAAACTGAAAGTGAATTTTCATCCCTTTTAGGCTGGATCACTGTACGACAAAGAGAGAGCCTGCGCCGCGGCCATGATGGGGCAGGATCAGAAAAAGCATAAAGCGATAAAAACACCCTTGTGGATCGTTCATAGTTGACGATTGGGCCCCAGGATCCGTCTATAAGAGAATTATATAAATCGATTAGGCTATTAGGCGAATGGGCGATTAGGCGATTAGGCGATTAGGCGAGTAGGCGAGTAGGCGAGTAGGCGAGTAGGCGATTGGGCGATTAGGCGATCGACCAAAAGGCGGAGCAATAAATCAATACGCATCCTTCTCTTATCGCCTACTTGCCCACTCGCCTAATCGCAGTTACGATCGCCAACTATGAACGATCCATTACTGTCTGAATAAGCAAAATTGTAAACTTCATAGGAAAAAATTCGTTTTTATGTAGCAATTAGGATTATTAAGTCTTGTAATGAGTTTTTTAATATGGTGTCTATAGAAAGAGGTATTCTACTCTTCCTTTCGCACGTGGCCTGACGGAAACTAGACGGTTCGAGTGTCCTTCCTTTGTGTTCATCAGCAAGGGAAGAAAGGAAAAACTGTTGTTCAAGATATTAATTAATTACTTATTTTAATAATAAATAATGAATAAGTAATCGATTCCTACGGAGAAAAGATGAGTACTCGTAGAAATGGCGATTCTAATGAATCGCAGGAAGGAGAAACGGTAAATCAAAGACTCATATTTTCGAGAGCCTTATTCGTGGGATCGAATTATATGTCTATGAGAAAGTACTCATCGAGAATCCCTTTTTAAATCGTATGACAACACGAGTAGACTCTTCTTATTACTGAGCTCTGTTGCGCTAATCCAATCATATTGTCAGGAAGGCATTAAATTAAAGGTTACACACTAAATATCATGTTAGGAAATAGCCATAATGACACTAATCAGAAATCAGCTTACTGTAGTGAATGCGATACATGAACTTATGACAGCGCTCAGTGACAATCTGACATTCTCACGCTGACAAACAGCATTTCGAGAAGGATCTGAAGGTAAGAGATAGTGAAAGGGTATGGGTGAAGTGGCAGCTGGAAGCACATTTTAGCTCATCGGCAGTCAGTCTCTAGTGAAGCTAGCTAACAATCCCGTGCTTGTCGAAGGGCATCAAGAACTGGACCTCATATGAAACCACCCCCACTTCCCTAACATCTCTCTCCAAATTGTTTAAAAGATTTGGATTTCGGGTTCGAGATCGTGTTCCAAGACCCATACATGAGTATACATCTCACCTCAAACGGCCATGGCGACCCCAAGAACGTTCCCTTTGAGTACCGCTCAAAGCAATAGAACCTTCCACCTTTCCGGAGGACTGTTACAGAGTATAAAAACGTTGCCGAAGAACTTATTCGTCTTAACATCGGCCGAACCTCCAATTGAATAGACTACGAAGAATTTGAATTGGGCGGAGTCGAATACGTGGCTTACTCCACCGGAATCGGTCAGTGTCGGTACTATTACGGTGTAGCATTAAACTCTCAGCGGTAACCCTATCGTAAATACATTACTGGAAGCTAAATTAACATGGTAAATGGTATCGGTGGTGTGAGGTTTAGCAAACCTGCGTGGAAGGCACGAAATCCGAGTTTGATTCCTGGCGTAACACCACAAAATCAGATGGAAAAATAAGTCATTTCCGCTGTTTAATAGAAAAAGAGTGTGTGCACGGGAACTTGCACCAACGCTCTCGGGTGAAAAATGAGGGCCGTCGCGAAAAATTCATGTCAGAGAGGCGGGGCTCGCGGAGAACAGTGGCAACAGTCCTTTGGCTAAGTCTGACAAGTGGGGTCGCATGTTATGATTCTGTAGTAAAGGTGGTCGTATTTGGCAAAATGAGCTCAAAGGTAGAATTTGCGATGAAAAGCAACCCATTGCAAATCAAGATAGGGACGGTGAAAGGTTCCAGAAAGAAGGAAAAATCATGAAAAACGGCAAAGATTCCGAAAAAAAATGGGATCCATTCCTTCTCCCTTGATCTCGGCATTGATGCGACTCCCATCGTTGTGCCCTCGTCAATATAACGCTCTCTCCCTCTCTGCTATCTAGTCGCTCGGTGCATGTAATCTGCGGCGAAAGATTAGATAATCGATGGGCGTGGATCGCCAAGTGCACCAAGAGTGAGCCACGCTCGATCGCCGAAGTCAAATCTTCCGCTGCCGATCTTATCGTGAACTCCTCCTTTGAATTACTGGCGATGCTCTACGGCAGCGAGTGTTGGGCCTTGAACAAGAATCAAGAAAGGCAGCTTCACTCTACCGAAATGAGGATGCTGAGATGGGCCTGCGGCTGGACGCGGCTGGACAAGGTTAGAAACGAGGGCGTCAGAGCGGTCATGCAGACTGCCCCTGTCCAGCTAAAGGTGCGAGAACAGCGTCTGCGATGGTATGGGCACGTTCTGAGGAGGCCACAGGACCATCCCATAAGAACAGCGATGGACTTCGAGGTGGAAGGCAAGCGACCGCGAGGAGCCCCAAAGAGAGGGTGGAAAGACGTAATCAAGAAGGACCTAGGTGAGGTCACGACCACGATGGAAGATGCCCTGGACAGAGCGAAGTGGCGACGACTGACAAAAACAGTGGACCCTGCGACTGCGCGGGACTAACGCTTGGGAGAAGAAGAAGAAGAAGATGGGGAGAAGAGAATGTTTATGATTTTTCCTTGAAATTAAAAAGTCGATTTTTTACAAAATCTATAGGGACCATGAGAATTTTGGCAAAAAATAGCACTTTGCCATGTGGAACCGGTTTTACCACAGTCTCTATACGATACCTAATTAGAGTAAGAGTTGTTGAGAGGGTTCAAGGAGATTCGGTTAGCCCATGGTGTGTACGTGTATGCGCCATGTATGTGCTGTTTACAGTAAATCGCGCTCAAACATGGTTGTTTTCCCTACTGAGCGATAATACAAGAATTCCAAACTGTAATGAAAGTTTGCAAGCATTTTTCAATTCTCAACCATAGATCTTAGTCAGAGGTCGGCCGCGCTTATTCATCGCCTAAACGGCGAATAAAGACATGACATTACGAAATGTTCACCAGTTTACCAGCCGACTAATAAATGAGAATGAATTTATCGGAGAATTCCTAGCAAACAGTTGAATAGGAATTAACAATAAGGGAATGAAAGAAGAAAAATTGAACTAAGGAAGGTGGATTCTTGGTTGGAATTACAGAAAACGTGAAGTTAAAAAGGACAATAAGAGAAACCTGGGGACCTCTCCAACAAGGAGAAGTGTATAAATCGAGCGCCTTGGCGGTCTGAGCAGCTATGGGAGGAAATTCGACAGGGCGGTCGAAACAAGTGCACACACACACACACACACATACACACAAATCAGACACACAGAGTGTCGGGCCACGGGTGACCCGGTTCGAGGCCCTGGGCGGCGCTATAGCGGGAGGAGGGAGGGAATCGAGGCCGAGTAGTGCGTGAGGGAACGAAGCAAACGAAATCATGGTGAATGTAATTGGATCGAACACGTATAGCGTGGTCGGGTGCGCTTATTCAGCAACGAGGCGAAACACAAGTAGAGCTCGACGAGACATTGAACGTCGGCACGGAGGCAACAGAGCCGTCAGAGATCGTCGTCGACGTCGTCGTCGCCGCCGCCGCAGCGCCTCCTTCTCGGACGTCGACGACTGTACGCAACAATGGTGCCGCCAGCGCCATCGCAACAACCGTCAACGCTAGCGTCACGTAGCGCGCACACTCGGGTCCTTCCTACTATTCACTTAATTGCCACATTCACAGCGTTTGAATAGACAAAAAACCGGAAAAGTGTTCAAAATGAGGTCGTAATTGGCAGGGTAATGTAAAAAGTGCACCTCAATTACGAGGAGTTTCCGTTCGAATAAAATGATGAACCTAGCCAGTGATTCCATGAATCCTTAAAATTGCTAAAGCCTATGCTTGCCGACAGTCCAACACAGCAATTTTAAGGATTCATGGAATCAATGGCTATGGAACGCCCATGGTAGTTTCCAAGTTCGCTTTGTCAAAGTGTTCCTAAAGTTTGAGGTAACATTTGCACCGACGTTCAGGCTGATTGATCCCCCCCAAGTCTTGATCAGATCCACTGGATAGATGCTCAGGAATTCGTGCACATTGCCCATGAGGTCGACCTAGGGTCAACCGCAGGTCACTTTTTCAAAATTTTGCGACCCCCACCACCACCATCAGTCTTAAATTGCTCCACCAATACGATCTCCCTCCTCCTTTTCCGACCACCACCCTCATCATCACGGCTGTTTCTATAGGATTTGATTCCGAGACCGGTTGACGCAACCTCGAACCACACATTTTCCCCAAAACCTGGGGCAGGGCGGGGTGAGGGTGGAGTAAATCAGAAGCATGAAGCGACAAATCCACCAGTCTATCTACTTCACGCTACTTTCGTGAAAACTCAGCCAAAAGTCAAAAAACCCACCTAAATGCAACCGCTTTTAACGACCTCCACCAACCCCTCAGTTCCACTTACTCAACCCCAAAATGGACCCCTTTCTTTGCCGATATCACAAATGCGAGCCCCACAGTCGACCCTAGGTCAAACGGCAAAAGCACACAAGCAAAATGCATTCGGCGCAGATGAATTCATTTTTGGGATGCGCCATGCATTTTATTTTCATTCTAAATCGCGGTGGAGCTGAATGCGATATGGCCTATACAATGATTTGTGGGAGTCAGCCAATGCACTTCTTATTCTTCCAGGCGCTATGTTGTCGACGTGAAAATCCAGTTAGGATAGGGGCACTCCTTGGCATCTTATCCTAAGTAC
>KZ346196.1:0-16607 GCA_002352805.1 Teladorsagia circumcincta | reverse complement strand
ACACACACACACACACAGACAGACATAGCGCTTTATATATAGTAGGGATAACTCTCAAAGCGTCATGTTTGTTGGCGCAATACCAGCATTACAGTTACATCCAGACGACCACTCCTTTTTCGGCCGCTACTCATTTATGGTGAAAAAACCGGCAAAAGAGGGGATAAGATCTTGCGTGCTACACCTCTAGATCCCCTAAACCTCTCCAGAACCTATAAAAATTGTTGCCTTAAACTCAAGAAACTACGTGAGTCAAAATAGAGAAAAAGGAAAGAAATAAACAAAATGGAGAGTAATGACATTACCTTTGTAAAAATAAAGAAAAACGAGCATAATGAAGAACACAATCGAATATGAGCGATGCGCATGCATCAGAACCTGATATATCAATGATGATCTCTGAAAGGGTGAGCCAATTACACTGAAATTTACAGATTTCGGATACGTGAATGAACTTACCACATTCGACGTCATCTGGAAGATGAATCCTATACACAGCGATTTTCGGTACGTGAGCACTGGGTCGCTTAGCAACCAGCATCGGCGCCTCCCGAGAGGTGACGGTGGACCTAGTTGTCAACTAGGAAAGCGCTATCGTGAGATAAGGGGAAGGACCAAAGGAAAGATACCTTTCAAGATGAGTGCTATTCGGAGTTTTCTGATGTTGTTGGTGCTGAAGTCGTAGAAGGGAATCTTATACAATATAATATAACAAAATATCACAGAGTGTCACACCACCTCCGCCTTGAGAAGTCTCGCATGAAGTGTACATTCATAATGTGTGAATAGGTTCTTTAGCAAATCTGTCAACCCTCGATATACTCCCTCCAACTGCTAGATTCCCCTTCAATGCCTTTGAGAGGTTTTACAATACAGTGGTCTCAGTAAGGTCACATTCTCAATAAATTATATATACTTAGTACAAGGTTGATTTCAATATGATTTTTGTGCCAACAGAGGTTTTTAGGTGAAAGACTTTATTTGACAGCCCGACGTCTCGACCAGATCGTCATCCTCAAAGGCGGTAAACTATATATTGTAGTTCACTCATTATAACTGACACTGAGCGCTTCTTGCTCTTGCGGTGGTGAACTGGGCCTTTGAGGAAGACGATCTGGTCGAAACGTCGGACCGTTAAATAAAGTTTTCCACCTGAAAACCTCTTTGGCACGAAAATCATATTGAATTCAACAACAATGACGAGATTGTACAGACATCACACACATCAGACCCAATTAATAAGCCCTTAGAGTGGTTAGAAGTGCGTGGAACACAACTGCAGAAGATGCGCCACGTTCCTGCAACAAAACGCGTCACTGAGCCGCTAGCTGCTAAGGACTTTGGCACGCTCCACCAACTGCGACAGGCTCCGCCCATCGTTCGATATCTTGTCTGCGTCGGAACGCTGGTCTACTATGCTCTCTCCAGTTGTACTTCTCTGCCACTCTTCGCGCTCACATGATCTCTCATCTCCGTGCCGATCTTTTGAAGTTATCCGGAGCGCAAAAGGCTCGTATTTACTGTGAATTTCACAATTAGATCCTGAACCTTACCTGTAAGAATTAAAAATCTCATTTCGCATGTCACAAAATTTTACGTGCTGCCGAAAAACCCGATATCGACATTGACCAAGGAATGCCTGCAAGCACAAATGCTAGCGTCTTCGTTGTATTGGTACGAGTCGTCCTTTTGTGTCAAACGTGCGCCACACAACCTTTGTTCAGTTCAGTCTCTGAATCCGTCTACAATGCTTGTTTGGGAACAGACTAAACATTAACGTACTTCCAACAAAGAGCTATCCCAAAACACACCTCTGATGCATGTCACACAAACAGTTATGTACGAAGGAAATTTATTAAACATTTGTAAACATATATGCGGCATCCCAACTCAACTCAACATAGGACTCGCACTTCGGCGACGACTACCAAACAAAATAAGCGACTAATAGATTTACTTTTATATGATATTGAATGTAGGACAATCTGATACATAACGGCGGGAAAGTCAGCTATCGAAGTACTGCATCGGATACTTATCAGCAGGTGAGTACTTGTATTGCGGTTGACCGGGCGGAACAGCCGCATTACCAGTTGCACCTCTCCAACCATGGAATGAGCTGTTTTGGTTGAGTCCCTGCGACGGCGACGCCATCGAACTTCCGTTCACTCCACCCCAACCTAAGTTATATCCAGGAGGTGCGCGCACCTAAAACACTCGTATTCACTCTTGTGATATGTGAAAGCTTTTTAAACCACTTTGGGCAGATGTCTTTACCTGAGAGGAGTCCGACGGAGTTCCATTTCGCCACAGTTCGTGATGAGAAGACTGTTGAAGCAAAGGATGAGCCTGTTCCGACGACGGTCTTAATGGACGAATGTCGGCAAGATTACCTAAAGGTGTGGACCACGACCATGGTGACGCCGCAGGAGCAGCGGATGCAACTGCAGAGTCATCCAAAGGAAGTGATGCTGGTGTTGGCACTGGCCCCGGCCGTACACCTATCGGTAGGGGCTGTTTCATAGGAGAACGCTCGAATAGTTGAGCCGTTGGAGGGGGTGCGCTCGAAAGCCCTCCTGACACAGATCTTGAACTCGACGACGGCGACTGTGGAACATGCGAATTTGTCGAACTAGCAGAAGCGTTGTCCCGAGGTGAAACTGTAAAAAATATTTCAAATATCATCTGATACACAAACAGCCCTGTAACCAATACCATGAGAATTGTAGCGATTATTCTGTGGAGTTCTTGGTTGGCCAATGACTCCAGCGGGAGGCGGTTGAATCACAGACGATACAGATGTTGCTGTTGTAGGGCAGGCAGGCGTAGATGGTTGTACGACTTGAACTGGAGGCAGACGAACTACCTTTGGAAGGGTAGGCGCCGACGGGACCTGGAAATAAAATGGTCAGAAGCGCAAAAGTAATGCTTTTTTTGGGCTTGAACTTTTCAGTTTGGCAGATATCACCAATACAATATTCTCTATTATGATAAAGCCCTGCTTCAAAAGAGATTTTCTTTTATCTTACGACTTAAAATCGACTGTTGCCAAATGGTTGGTAACTTTACAAGTTTAGCAGAGCATTTCACATGGTAGTGAACGGTAGTAAAACAAGCCTTTAGTTCTGTAAACTGAGCAAGTGTTCTTTGTCCTTTACGGATAGCATCGCAAGCAGCTTCAAACTCGTTGCGCGCTTGAGAAATTGCCGAGACGCAATCTTCGTGCACGCATTTCCATTCGGCAACACTTCGTCGCATGGTCTCCATATCGGAATGAGTTCGAGCACTAAAGTCACTGAAGTGAACGTGAAGTTTCCACAAAGAAAACACTCCTGCGCTAGTTTTACCTAATAACAAAGTTTGCATACCGTTTCAAGTTGTCTTCAGCCTCCGCAAGATTGAGTGCTGCTTCATCTCGAGTTTTCTCCAAAACACTTACTCCAGCAGTCAGCATCATGCCCACTTGGGCAACCTCAGCCGAACGGGCGCGATCGATGAGAGAAGCGATTTGAGAAAGATGCTGTTTTCTCTCCTGAACAATGAACAACATAACATGAATGTAAAGAAAAAGAAAGAATTTTTAGTCTGATTGGTTAAATTGGTTTGTTAAGGCTATTGCGCAATTTCTCCCAAAGTATGCTGCCGTCAACTTCAACTTCATTTCTGGTAATTTGATGTTGAATTGATCAAACACAAAAAAAGAACAAAAATCAAAGGGCAAATCGCGCTGTTCACTTAAACTTCGAACCAGTCTAGAATAAGTGGCACAGAATTAAGGGAAGGGGTTTTCAAAACCCTTGAAACAAAGATCACGGTCCGATGCACTAGAATTAACTCTCATTTATTTCCACATAACGCACCTTTTCCCATTTCTGCTCACGATTCTTCATCTCTCTCCTGTACTCATCATGCTGCTGGCGTTCTCGGTCTCGTTCTGCTTCACGTTCCAGCGTCTCACTTTCTAATCTGCGTACTTGCTCTGCATCTCGCTCCTGTATTTGCAGAACATGTAGGAAATCAGCATAATGGAAATGTTAAAAGCAGCTAAACAATTGCGACTCTTAAAAAATACTAGCTTAACCACCTTCTCTTTCTTCGCTTTTGAACGATCTTCCGCGGCCTTCTTCTTAACTTGATCTAGCTCCTTTTTGAGCGATTTGACTCTATCTTCGAGTTCGATCTTCTCAGCTTCAAGTGTGCCTATGCGTGTTCTGAAAAAAGAATAATCATAATATGTTGTATATTTGCCTCTGATACGATCATAGGCATAATTTGAGGACTTACTCGTCTTGTTTCGATTTCTTTTCCATTTTCTTAAGATTGCTCCGTGCTTCTTTTAATTGAGCGGTTAACTGTTCTGTTTTGGCGGTTTCTTCTTTCAGCTTTGATGACTCAGCCATGCGTAGTTGCTCAGCCTTGAGATGGTAAACGTTTTTCAAGCATTCATTCATTTTTAGGAAAAGATCTTGGGCATGAATTATTGAGAAAAGAACCTTCTTTCTGTGCTCCATTTCTTTGACAAGGTCAGATTTTGCTTGCTTACATGCGGCTTCGGTTTCAGCCAACTTCTCCTCGTTTCGCTTCATCTGTTCAGCAGCACTGAAAAATAACGCCTGTGCGCTTATGATGATACAATGACGAACTGATAAGGTTTCAGCTTAAGCCAAATTACACTATCAAAGGCAGAACTTCACTGAGCGATGACTATTGAATTTGTGATAACCGTAAAGGTGTAAGGAAACAATGGTACGTGGGGACGACATTCTCTACACGAGGCGATTTTCGCTTCCACCGGTCACTAGCCAACGACTACTTGGCACGTTTACTAGCGTGAGATGTGAGCTCTCGTGTTTTGACATGGAATTTCACGACGAAAGTGAAGTAGATGAAGAATTATTAAAAAAGAATTGAAGAGACCCATAAATTAGGGTAAAAATGGAATTTAAACGCTAATGGAACAATCAAAAAGCGAAAAAAGGAATGAACGAGGAGAAATTACGGTGCGTGAAGCAAAAAAGCATAGGCAGATATAGTGAAGAATAAAAGAACAAAAGAAAAAAAAAGTAATGATAAAAATGGGAGCAAAAAACGGAAGAGCAAAAAGAACTATAGCGACTCAGATCCAGATTCGCAAGGAAATAAGTCAAGCTATGTAGACATAGGTGGTGATGAAAATTAAGCATAAAAAGAGTAATGGGGATGAGGAAAAAACATGAATAGACAAGTACATTGAAAATAGAAAAGGGATGAAGAAATGAAAAGAGATAACTCGGCATTGGCTGCTCCGCTACATTTTGTGTGAAAACAACAAGGATCTAGAGAAATAGAACAAGAAGGAAAGATGAATTGGACATGGAAATGGGTGTTAGCCTTTTACTACGCGTAAGGCTGCCATGGTGTTACTTGCGGATTAGGTTAACAACAAAAAAAGTTTTAGTTTCAGAAACATACCGCAACGCGTCTGGGCCTTGGATGATCTGTTGTACTTCTCTAGCTTGAGCCACCATTGTCTCCATGCGATCACCAGTCACCTGAAAACGTGAATTCAGCTGAGAGCTACTTCCTGAGGAATCCATCTGAATTATGCCACATACAGATAGTGTTTGTGAATAGTTGAAGAGTTGTACTAGCAAGGCACGTAAACCTATTGAGCTATTGTTAGGCTCCTTTTCCATGGATTCGATCTTATCCAGAATCTAGAATACGGATAAATCTCGTAATTAATGTAAATAGATATCACAGCTTTATAAAATATATACCAGGTCGTGAACGCGGCAATGGCTAATTTCATTCAGCAGTTCGCGCATCTGTTGCTCGACGTCTTCTCCCGACAGGGAAGCGCTATGAAGCTGCAACTGTTACAAGGGTTAAGTTCATTGTAAAGAAGAAGGACATTTCACACTAGTACCTCTTCGAAATCATCAATACTTTCCTCATCGTCGGCTTCTGAGAGTGATACCGCAAATTCAGACGGTGGCTCAGAAGGCGGTGAAGCAGGACGTTGTTGTTGTTGCTGTTGCTGCTGCTGATTCGTCTGTGACTGGGGTAGTCTCCTTTGCGCTGCTACTGTTTTACGAGCTGAATATGGTGAAAGAATATTACGACTAACAAACAAATATTACTGAAAAGACTGAGTGCATACCAGACTTCCCACCATTGGCAACAGCAGCGGCCTTCGAAATTCTTTTGGGCACTTCCTCACTCGAGACATTGCTCATAAAACTCATTTTGGCAAATGTAGCAGTGAGGATCTGAGAAAAATAACTTGTAGAATAGTCTTTAAGTAAAGAAAAAGAAGCATGGTATGAACTCACTTCTGACTCGAACATTTGCTCCACAACTTTCACGAAGCTTTCCGCAGCCTTGTATATACGATTCGAATGCACTGTGCACAGCCCGGAAGCAAGACAACAAGTTCCATGATCCTAAATCATTGAGCAAATTAATTGCAAGCAAAAGTATTGGATTGGAGCTTGGAATCAAAATGTGGTATTATTCAGTCTTATAAAAGGAGTCTTGAAGAAAATTGTATAGAATGCAAGCACGTACATCGCTGATGATTTCTAGACGTTTCTGCATGATGGCGTTGAGTGTGGCAGTGAAACAGCGCATCGTCTCGTCAGAACCGGCAAGTTCAGGTGGAATCATATCCTGACACTGTGACAAAGATCCTTTTTAACACCACAAATGAAAGGATAGCGATAAAACAAGTTCTTGACATTATTGCCACAGCTTTGAGTACGACAAAAATTCGATTAATTATTTATCTATTTTTCCTTACAAACGAATAAGTTTCAAACGCAAATTACAAGGCGATGATAGTAGATTAATGTGAGTCAGTGTTCAACACGATCGAACACCGGCTGAGTTTGGCATTGCAGCCAAATTAACCAACCTCTTCAAGAAAGCTAAACCATGGTCACTTTTGAAATCGAAAGAGCCTCTTCAAAAACTATGTCATGCAAACGTGTTGCTTTCAACAATTTTCACGCTGCCCGCTATTTATGAGAGCTTCATAGCTTCATTCAACTGTAAAATCTCGATTTGTTTTTCAGATGAGTCATACTGAGGTCGAGTTCGTTAATCAGGGTGCGATCAAAAAGCTTGAGTTTTAAAGTGCTGAAGGACGAAAAAAATAATTTTTTGGTTGAACTTGTGAATATTTTCTTACGCAAAAGGCAAATAAACAATTCATTTTATACTTCGGAAGTGTACATATAAATTCACTCACGAAGTTATCGATGCCAAAATTCTTGATGCAGAACTGAAGAAGGCGTTGCTGATCAGCCTCCGAAATTTTCTCCACTTGCTGCAAAGAGGTATTGCACTAAAGAAATGATTAAGGAAAAAATTGATCGGGGAATGGTTCTGCTAAGAGTACTGACCGGCTGCTGTTCCCGAGTCTGCATGATTTTCTGGAGAACTTCCTCGGTTGATTCTGCCATTTTCGCTACATTATCACGGAATAAAGAGTCTTTCGATATTCCCGATCCCGCATGTCTCTGCAAAAAAAGCATACAGAATATGTATTCAGAGGTAACAAAAAACAGGCATATGTCACCCTCACTCGTTCCCTCGTTGTTGATGACTGCACCGGTGGAGAAGTAGTCACCAAAGAAGGAGTAGTCTCCGGGACTGGTGCTGGAGTAAGGGTGGCGATTTGTTGAGCCTCAATGTCGCCACTATCTTCCGTCTGACAACCGTTTTCACACATCTCGACTTCAGCATGCTCCGTGACGTTCTCCTTCAAAACACACAATGAATCGATATTGTCAACAGCCTCATTACACTTCTGGTTGAAAACATGACTACCTCATAGTTCTCATTATCAAGCTCTTCATCTTCAGGTTCGAGTGAAGAAATGGATGAATGGCGGCAAGCATCACGATGGTGGTGCAGTCCACAACCACACACTTAAATACTGGTCATTACCCAAGAAAAAGCAACAAGCGATGCGATAAAAAAATGGAGCTCATTATTTCTTGGAAATACCCACTACACTGGTGACCAGTTCATCTGTTCAATTGCACTACTACATTAATAAAGTTATTGTGTTTAATATACATCCAGTTTAAATTTAATAGGATTATTCTGCTTGTTGAATAACTGAAATTATTTCATCATGACCATAGGACCATCAAGATCATAAGTTGTTTCTAAACTGAATGTTATTTTTATATTCAGAGCAGCCTTAGGCGTTATGTCCTTGAGTAGGGGGAGGGGGGGGAGGGGACATCCAAGAAAGCGAACCACTCAAGTACTTGAGAAACAAGTCTTGGGGGGGGAAGAGATTCTAGGGAAGGTGATCAATATGATGTGTTCTTGCTAGATTTCTCCCCTGTTCTGGGCTAAGTCCTAGTATCACCTACCACCGGTCCTGTTTTCAATGTCAGCCCCCCCCCCCCCAGCACATGAGCGCACAGCCTTACAATATTACCTCAATTTGCTCAAATTTTCGATTTCAATACACATAAGTAGCGTGGACCCCGATCTTCCTTGAAGGTGAGAAGCAAAACTTATTGGCAAAACTTATTGTTGCAGCCTTCTACACCTCTGGGTCAGTTTCTAATACCCTAATGTGGAGATGTAAAAACGGAACACTGACCAAAACCAGGATTAAGGAAAACGAATGTGTAGCACTCTGAAAGAGAGTAATCATCCCACTAAATTTACCTTCCTTTCAATTTCGAAATAATTTGGATTCGCAGTCCCATTACCAAGAAAAATGTGACCCGCGACGTATCGGCGTGAGAAAGATTGCTGTTAATTACATTGCCATCCTCCTACCTACCCTACCGAGAAAGACTTCCCTTTAGGTAGAAAAAACTTGTTCGAATACAATAAATCGTCTAGGTGAAAAACTGCACCTTACTGCTGAATTTGAATGGAGGAAAATAGGCGTCATGAATATCGAACATTTTCGACATGCATACCGAAAGATGAGCATGAAACTTGAAGTGATGACCCAAGGCACAAAGCAGGCGCAGCAGATATTAACGCTTCCTATGTCACTGAGTACCTATTTACTAATCCCACCGTTATGCATGCAGCAAATAGGTTGCCTAACAATGCAGCCGCAATCATGGGCCAAGGCCCGAAGCAGCACGTGGATATCGATCGCACTTTAGAGGAACCAGTTTTCGACGTTCCGCATCTATTAGCGATATTTTGCGATGAAGTCCATCGTTCCAAGACTGACTTCATGACAACATATCTTTACCGAGCTATAGCTAATTAAGGGCGCGCTGCACGTGACTAAGATGGTAGCTCATGCGATATGTATCGAGATGACCAACAAGGCCTCAATCCGCCGACTGTATCTCGC
This sequence comes from Teladorsagia circumcincta, assembly GCA_002352805.1. Lineage (NCBI taxonomy): Eukaryota > Metazoa > Nematoda > Chromadorea > Rhabditida > Trichostrongylidae > Teladorsagia > Teladorsagia circumcincta. Next base: position 7,282 of record KZ346196.1, on the reverse strand, counting down.
GCTCGTGGTCTCCTATTCCGAAAAAACTCCCTTTCCAAAAATACAGCAGAATTCATCGCGGCTTTCCATGTTGGTCATTCCAAAGTTGTTGATATTAACCATTATGTGAAAATGATCTACTTGCTACATGTGAAATTAATTTGGCAAACTGTCTTATAACCACTTCCCAGACAGCAGTACCTTCTGCCTTTAAGTCAATAAAAAATGAAATGATGGTCAACCCTATCGACTCTTAGCGCGGTACAATTTGTATTTCTAGGAGTGTTGGACGTTCTACAAGCAGAGATGAAGTTCTACTATGAAATGCAGACCACAGCGGAAGCTCAGATACAAAAATGCAAAGGATACCATGGGAAATGCGCCTAGTGACAACCCACCATGTTGCTACTGCTAATGATCCCTGGAGAGCATACGGCAGCCACAGGTACCACAGGTACCAGTGCGAATCCAAAAAGAAAACAGAGTTCGAGCCCACTGCCCCGAAGTTTCCAGTTGCAAAAGTGACGTTATGTAACCACTTCAGTTGCGGATTTTTCTACCTCCCTCACGAAAGATATGTCTCCAATCAGCAAATATGGGAACAGATCAATTATGCGCGTAGTATCGCTAGTCCACAAAAGTGGAGAAGCAAATTCCCTCCTGAGAACGTGTCTTCAGGATGGTTTGCGCAAAACAAGCGCTGTACTGCCAGCGCGCCAAAATCAACAGTAAGTTCAAATATTCCCGTAATTGTCACCATCACAACAGCACTCCCGTGAAAGCACCCCAATATACGAAAAAGTGCCAGCGCGTTTCGAAACATACTTTCACTACCTCATCAAAAAGCAGACCTAAACGGTCTTCACAGGAAATCACATGATCAAAAGCTCCACTTCAAGTTAGACACAAATAGGTCAGGATAAAAGGATGATGGCCCACTGGCATCGACTAAATAACAAAACAGTGATATCACACAGTGTTCCACAAATCGTATTCAGCATTTGAATGCGGTGTGGCTCACGAAACAGAACCAGCCGTTCTGCGAGTCAGTGTTTCATCCTCTCAGGCAAGTATGGCACCAATTAACCAACTCTGGACGAGTGAAAGGCTTGGATGGCATAAGCGAGCTTCACCTGCATCGTGTGCGTTGAAAAAAGGGGCCCTTGCCACTGCTTTACCCTCTAGTGAAATAATGATACTCAACGAAAAAATTGAATGCAGTAACAAGAATTAGCACCTATTCAGTGGGAAATTGTTGTAAATCAAAACTCACTTTCGCGAATTCCATTTTCTCCATAATCACTAGAATCGTCTTCGCTATGAGCAAGATCACCACTGAAAATCAGCGCCTTATTCGGATCAAGAAAGTTTTAAAAACAATACATTCAAAAGTCCAACTCTTCTGCATGTAGATGTATAGGGCGACATCAAGCACTGCATGTGTAATTTTTAGAATACAATCCCATCTCGCTTAATACAGTTTATTTCAGTCGGCTTTTGCATTGCCCTTCATTCACATACATGCAGCCCTTCAATTTTTGAAGATAGCCGAACAACGAATGGCGCACTCAACTCAAATGACTGGAAGTGCTCAACATTTATTATTTGATTGCTAAATCAACCATTTTGACCGACCCAGCGAAGAGGTTCACTGCTGGCTTTTGCGCATGTAACCCCTTACCTAACTGTTCCAAATACCATCCCTATCGCGCAACCCACGACATGCTTCGAGCCCATGTGCATATATGTACAATTCAATAAATTAATGAACTGATTGATTCGCCTGAATTCTATCGATTGGTTAACCCTAACCAAGAGAATCGTCGGAGAGGATTCCTTATGTAATTCCCAAAACAAGCTTTATCCTCTCGAGTTTTGATTTTAGAACTAGCTTAGCATTTATTTCTCTTGTAGTCAATACGCCGTTTCGACACAGGCTTTCATGACGTTCAAAAGTAGAGAAACACTTACTGTGTTATTAAGCACCATGACAATACGAGCTTTTCAGTAAAATTAACTGTGCTTGTATTTTTAGCGTCTGCCTTGAGCAGCGACCCATACAAATAAACTGCGTAAGCAGCACATGCGAAACATGCTTGCGCTACGTATTGTTGAGTTGTGCAGAATATGAGACACTCCTTGTAGACAGATTATCATGCTGTACACGGTGAATATCTGAGAAACAAAAACCTTATCCGTATTCCTCTATTTACAACACAGTGCAAAAGCAATGTCGGACAACGAGAGGTCTAGTAATATGTCCATATCCTTCTTCTGCGCAAAACAACTCAGTGGTGAAGGAGGATTCCCAGAAACTTGTTGCGAACGACCGGCCGTGTCTATTACATTGATGACGTACATCCAACTGAACGGCGGACCGATGAGTCATCACAGCGGGCGATAGCTGCTGTTTTAGAATAACGCGCTGTCCATAGGTGGCAATCGGAAAATCAGCTTCGTGTGATGGACATGTGTATTGATTGGCACGTGACTCAAGCATAGAACAGTGCGGAAAAGATAAGGAGGATAGACACGGCGAGAGGAGATGCGAATTTCATTTATTTTTCATGGCGGAGGCATAATTGGAAGGATTCCTAACCAGCTCGATCCAATCGAACTTTGCAAGACTAGCAGACAGACAGAATGGCCTAGTAGGAAACACCACTAACTTACATAATTACAGTGCGCATTGAAGAATGACAACAGCGCACTTTATCGCAAACGAAGTGCCCATGCCGCCACATAGAATACAGCAGCTTAGTACTATTTTAGTACCACGTCAATTCACTTACATTCATTCAAAAAAAAGGCCTTCTTCTCATGAAATGAAATTTTGTTACTTGCACCTATTTACTTGCCAGTGATTTATTTTTCTTTAGCGATGAATTGATAATCAATAATCGACCTTACTTTCACTGATCGAAACACTTCAGGGCAAAAGCCACTTACCAGTCGCCGCGTGATCCTGTCTTTTCTTCTGTTGCTCCGGTGGTTGCGTCAAGTGAATTGTGAGATTTGGGAGCGTCACCTCCTTCCCCATCATTTGCCTGTGTAAATAAAATTATTACTAGTTCAAACGGAGTTTTACCCCACCACACCACCAAAATGCTGAAAAAAAGATAACTCGGGAAATATACCACCAACTATCGAACTGACTGCTATGAAAAAATCTGAACAAATTTCGATGTCTCAGAACTCCCTAGACTGTAAGTTAGCTGGAGCTCATTCAGATAAGTTGCCCAAAGAATAGTTTGACGCGTGGATAAAAAAAGTTCCACTCGTCGAAATTTTTTGTTTCAAGAAAGCGGAACAAAAACTACACAGCATACCTTTACTTCACTAGAAACAATATTATTTTCGTCTGACCCAGGTGACGTAGTATTACCATCGTGTGCCTCTTCTTCATCCAAAAGCTGCAAATTATCAAGTTTAACAAAAAAAATCGAGCGAAAGAATTTCCGTACATCACTTACTGCTTGATCTGTTAGCATTTCTTGCTTACTGAATACTTTCATGGTGTCACTATCGCTGAGACTTCTGCTACGTTGTTTGCGATTTTCCACATTCTGTTTGACGTCGGTCTGAATCAATACGTAGAGGCACCCACGGAAACAAAACATTTTTGAGAGTTTGTAAAGATTGGTTGGAAGTGATGGACACAGTTACAGCATTTCACGATTGAAGTAGTTTTCAACAATCATTTTAAATAAAAAAAAGGCTTCCACTTACAAATTGACACGGCTCATGGGAAAACCCGAAACAAAGATTCACTCCCTTAACTACAACTTGAAACTTGCAATCTAGGACATCCGACAGAGCCCCTTTTCGAGGTTTACTTCGACTTCAACCGCCTACAAACGTGCAATACTGTTTACCTTTTCAGTTTTATCGGATTTCTGCTTAGATTCTTCGGAGCTCAGAGAGTTGCTATTGTCATCATCTCCTTCGCCCGATTTTCTATCAGAGTTCCTAAAAAACAGACCGGTTCTAACTACCTGACTCTTTCACCTAATTTCACATCATCAAAAAGCTGCACATAAGACTTGGTCCTGAAAATGGTGAATTGAACATACTTCAATGCCAATGTGTTTCCAGTCTTCTTTCCTTGCTGGACAATACCACGCCTTTCTTTTTTGATAACCTTAGTTGCTTTTGATGTAGTCGCCGATTTCTGTGCACCTGTGAGCGCTTGACGTAAAGACGTTGGGCGAAGCGCATCTCCAGGTCCTTTCGGTACATCTTTTACTGAAAAGCATTTGTGACTCAAAAAATCGAGAGGCATTCCAATCATAAAACGCTAAAGAAAGAACATACCTTTTTCAATTCGGTGAATACTCTCTACTAATTTATGGTTCACCAAGCGATCTCTTTGTGCTTCCAATTTTTCCTGCGACTGCTTATCTTTATCTTTGCAGAATTTCAACGCCTAAAAAGCCGTAGTTGCTTGCGAATCCACTGTGGATCATTTCAGTTCTTGCAGATAGGGCGGTGAACTTATTAATCTCAAGGGAAACTCAAGTGCTACGATAACAAAAATTGCCCTATTCAGTTAATAAGTTATTTGCAGAAAAAATGAGTAGTTATGAAGAGTACATATGAAGGCTATACCTGTTGGTTCGCTTCAATCGATAAGTCAACTTGTCCTCTAGCTAACTGCATTTCTGCTAAATTGTACCACTGATCGATGGATCGCCGAAAATCTTCGCGCGACCTGCAATGCATTCATATACCTCCAGCAATTCCAACGGACAAGAAGAACAGGAACATCAATAGAGCTGAAAGGAGGCATTATTACATCATGTTTTTAGGGGCCTCCGCTTTCACAGTTATTTCCAATGTGACTCTGTCGTCCTTAATGTACCCTTGGCTCTCGTCGAGTACATCCTAAACAGATGCAGTTAGTTCATTCAATCAGCATGGCATACGAAAACTCACCGCCCACGTCATGAAGCAGGAATAGCCCCAATCGTTTTCTTTAGCACTATAAACGTGGGTTGTTTTCCGCACGAAATTTTGTACACCACTTTTCTGAGCGATCAACCGCATTTCTGCTACGGATTGACACGTCCACGCACTGAACATGACAGCATCAATTCAATAGACAGATTCCAAATCACCTTACTTAGACAAAAGAAAACTCACTCCGAATAGGTGTTATCTGGACAACACTGCAGAAAAAATCCCATACATTTTTGGTTTTTCTTCTGCACCATATGTTGTTTTGGCATCACCATTATCCTCCTAAAATACAGAAGTCAAACGTGAACTTCAACGTCACCATTAAGCAACCTCTTCCGATTGGTTGATATTCAGCGGGATATATCATCCCAAAATTCAAACCGTAAAGAAGCAAATCAGCATACCATGGAACACCGTTGATTCGTTTACATGGAGAGCAGAGCGTATCCACCATCTTCGAAAAATGCTGAATTGTAACCCTTAACGTTTGCTCTTCGGTCGCGGGTGAAGTCGTTGTGGCCCGAGAACTAGTTGCTGGTGTGCTCGAAGGGTTCACAGCTAAAAATCGGATAATAGAAAATAAGGAGTAAATACAATATTTAGATACGAAAAAGCTGAGAAACGTACCTAATAAGCCACTCGATGCCGTGCGATTCGGCTGAGCCAGTGAAGAATGGCTCGCCGCACCGTATGGCACGTCCGTTTGACAAGCAACGGAAACCCGCTTCTTCCTAAAATAGAACGAATTGAGAAAAATGACAAACGGAATACGAAAAAGAATTTGTTTTAAGTTTAGAGCTCGCTGCACAAGACCTCCCAGTAAACTCGAATTTGAACTGACTGTTCGAACAATTTTCACCTACACCAAGAGGATGGGTCGATGGACTGCTTGAACTCGGTCCTTCAAACCGCCTCAACTTGATGCTCCCGCCTGTGTTCCCTCGCAGGTCCCTCCCTCTCCAAAGCTTATCCTAGTGGTTCCAATCGTTCCCCAATCGTCTGTGCTCTAGCCATTCGTGGCAGAACTGTATAAGAAGTTCAGGGGCCATATGCTGAATGTTGGTAGGGGATGAGAATGGGTGAACGTCGGGGAGGTTTCCTCGCAGGAGCCACTGGGTAGCCGTCCCACCTTTGTTACAGCTTTGTTTCCATGCTTTCACCGCTAATGCTTAAAAGGTTTCAGAACCGAGCAACGAGCGAATTTACAATCAGGAACAGTACAGGGATGGAAACAAAGCTGCAAAAACAAAGGTGCGACCGTTGCTCAGTGGGTCCTCCAACGAAAACTCCCCAACGTTTACCCATCCCCATCCCTTACCCAACAATCAGAATACGGCCCCAAGTAACCCGTAAACCAAAAGCATGCTGAAAGCCAATCCACACGGTTGGAAGTCATATATACAGGCGATCGCGGACATCACCGATAAGTTTCGATTGGAGAAGTCCTTCCTTTTCCAGGATATTGTCAGCCACAAGCATGTGACATAAGCTAATATCCTTTCTGTTTCTACAGGCAATTGAAAAGAGCAAAAGTTTATGGCGGGAAGAGCTTAGGATGCTCTTATGTTGCCAAAAGCTCCTCACAAATATAGAAAGGTGTCGCAGACTCAGAGTGACATGCGCTTCAGCCATTTTCCCCCATTCCCCAAAAATCAATTCTTTCAATCATTTTCAGCTTTTTGAGCCGGAAAGAACTGGATTCAAATGCCCAAAATCAATCCTAAACCACTCTTACATGTGATATGTTCAAACACTGAAGGAATCGCACAAAAAGTGTTGTTAGACCAAACAGTTGTTATTGGACTACGTCTCACACAAGTTCATGAACTGGCAAATTTAAACAGACGCTTGTATCCGGCAGGTTTCTAATTTGCTTTCGTCAGGTTCCTCTTTTATAAGCACTTCAGTTCAGACATTTCTGCCACTACGAAGTTATAGCGTGGCTCAGCCACCATGAGTCATAAGCAAGCGCCAAATCCTAGCACAGCAGCTGATTTCGATTCTCAAAGGGGACTATATTATAACTCACACTGACGCCGTTCGCTGAGGAAACGAACTTCCAGCTTCCTCCATTTTGGCCTGAAAACAAAGAAATATTGGGAATTGTAACTGGCTTCACTTTTCCATAGAATAAAGTTAGCAAGATGTGTGCAAACGCTTTCTGATGAAAGAGTTAGCTCACAAGAAAAGAGCCTCTTGAATAACAAGTAGTGGGGAAGCGAAAACCCAGCGGACCCAGTGTTTTCGCCAGACAAACATTGCGGCGGGCTCTCTGCCAACGGCGTGTGCAGGGAGCCAATTAAAGGGGCTAGAGTTGAAATTGAACTCGTAGCCGACTAATGGG
>KZ346194.1:70875-89770 GCA_002352805.1 Teladorsagia circumcincta | reverse complement strand
AAATAAAAGGAAAGTGAACTCAAGGAAATAGTGGAAGGGGGATGCGTAAAGAGGAGAAGAAAAGCGGAATCAAGCCGAACATAACAATTTCGAATACAACCATGGGAGACAATTTTGTAGGAGAGGAAGGCAATTCGATCAGAACCAAAGAAAAGACGACTAATCCGGCATGGATTAAGCCGTGTATGCAGACTCGAGCTCAACGCGTTCACAGCCCAGCCAATGGCGCCCACGTCATCATTACCCTGGATTACGTTTCATGGCGTCAGCGATGAAACGCTCAATTGCGTCCTTTCTTAAAACGTCAAACCAGAGGGATGACATGGGGCTGCCGGCAGATCGCTGAAGCGCGTAAAACAGATGAGCCTGCTGCATTCAGACCTGGATCATCAATCCAATAAGATTTCGTGCGATAGCAGAACGAAGCTAAGCCTGACATTGTGAGTGAAGAACACTAAAATTTTGTTAAAAGAACATGAATGGCCGTGTCGGGTTCGGGAGGAGAAATCGGTGGTTGTCTGTACTCGCCGCGATAGTCACAGTACCGAGTCCGACATACCTATAACCAAATATTCAGGAGACGGTAAGGTAAAGTGAATACCTGAATGAACTTACCACGTTTTTAAACTTCTTCAGCATCACACGACTGGCTCGGCTACTGCTACATAGCGCCAGGGCGCCGTCACAACGGTCCTCTCGTGCAGCCGCCAAGCTAAATCACGTTCTTTGTTTTGAGTAAAAGAAAATATAAAATGGAATTCAAGACAGTAGCAATATTAGTTGGACCAGAAGCGATGCCATTTTCAATAGTAGACGATCTGAGACTAAAATTGATCGATATCCAGAGTTGGCTTACAATGTTGGGTTCCCTTCAACACATTGGAGACCTGCGCACATTTTAGGCTTGGTAGCCGCGTGAAAGTTAAATAAAGTTTTACGAAGCTTATTGAGCAAATTCAGAGGCGAAACTCATTGCATGTTTTAGAGGAAGATTTTTGGAATAAGGTTGTGAGAAAACCAAAGATACTGAGCATCGCTTGCCAAAATACGGTCACAAAGTTTTATGCAGCCCGAAGACTGCAGAAAACTTATGGGCTGCATGGTCTCCAAAGTGTTAAACATATCTATGCACTAGCTTGGTAAGATGCATCAAAATGGCACCAGCGAAATTAATTTGTGTGTCTTCACGAGCAAATGTCATCGGCAAGTTAGCCACTATCTCTCCATAGGTCTGATCTATCGAAAAAATGAACGGGAAGAAAGAAACACTACCCAGGAGAGAAGAAAAGAAATCCGGAAGCTAATCAAGGCCTCTCTTCTTTATTAACGGTAGGAGTCCGGGAAACAAACAGTCAGGGAATACTGGGCATCACGGCCACAGAACGACAGACGGAGAGGAGGGAGCATAGCAGGGATATAGACAGCAGACAGCGCAACGATGAGCGTGCGTGGTTGCTTGAGGTGGTCATGACTGCAAGCTTTCTAAGTTAGCTCCGAAAGCCATTTCCACGCATTTGAATCGCGAAATGGTCGTATTTGTACGGGGGCCAAGTAAACTTATTCGCGTGGCGTAGAATGTAAAAATGACGTAGCGACATGTCTAATGATCTAGTCGCGAGTGTGCCTATAATATCGAAAGGTGAGTGGGGCAGAAAGCACAAGTGACGGTTTCCGAGAGACCAGCAATATCTCAGGGTATTTGTGAGAAGCGGACCCATTTGTCAACCAGGCGGATTCATTGTGGTTGAAAATAATTTTTTGAGGTCTTCTGACGTCTTTTCAGGCAGATATACCGATTGGTCTCCCAAATATTGTTACCCAGCAGAGACGCTAAAGGAGATTGTGAACGCTGGTTTCAACAAAATTTCATCCTAAAGGTGGAGCCCATCGCCTCAATTCACTTATTCCCACCGTACTTTTACTAAGAGGTCATTGAAGTTCTTTGGCGTTCCCTCTTCTGCATATTGTTATGAAAAAAAGATAAATCGTTTTATTTGTCGCCATTCCACTCTTTTGATGGTTCTGAAAGGCTTTCGGCATGGCAATTGACGCAGTCGAACAGCTTGTGCAATAACACATGGGAAAAAGTCATGTCGCCATTACTTTCCCCGTGGGCCCTTATTCGCAGGAAACAGAAAAGTAAAGAAAGCAACAATCAGAACCGGCCACAATTGCTTTATTGCCAGCTAATGGCAGGTGTGATTCCAATAATTTCATTCAAATGGATTTTGTGTAGCACAGAGCGTCTGAAACAACGCATGAGAACCAGGGTCAGGTGACCGTGAGGTGTCGCCGAATGTGACGATCTCGTTTGACATGATAGGAGAGGTTATCGTTGAAGGCAGCATTTTGGATTCAGTGGTTATTTCGAAGAAATTTTAAGGACTTACTTAGAAGAATACTTTAGGAATGCAGGAGGAAGAAGGTAGGTTAGAAAAGGAAAACAAACGAGACTAGGAGAAAAAAACCACTTTGGAAACAACCTATCATTGAGATTCGGGTGGTTGTAAAGAGCTTCGCTAAGCTAAAAAATAAAATCTAAGACAACCTGCTCAACCTATAGTCTCCTCTGATTCCAGCTTCAATTTTATTCGGGAAACTAATTTTAAATGTGTGGGTGGTCCAACAACCACCTCACAAACCGTTCTATCAGGAGAAAGCTACAACCCAGTCTCCTTTTTCAACTTATACCCGAATTCCCTGATCGCCCATCAGGGCATAAAAGAGGTACAATATTCAACGGGACCATTAAGTAAAAGGTCCCTATCTAGTGCTGGGGCGAAACAGAGAAATTTGTCTTTCAGCATGGGTATGTTTGAAATAATTCCTTTAGATTATGATTGGTCCTATCCTTCTTGTGGTTTCATTATATTGCGTTTATATTGACTCAAGGCTTTGTTTGTTCAAATTACCCGTCGTACATTGTTGTCCCTTTCCTCTTTGGGCCGCCAATTATGTACCCCTTGCTCTGTTAATTAATGAAGTCGCGGTTAGTTGGATGCTCATCATAACCTCACATTCTTGCTCTAACTGTTGAGTAATGGTGTGCCGCTGAACCGTATCCAACATCTTCTTGACATTCTCTTTTCAAAATATAAATGTGTTGAGAAGTAAATACCTTTTTGAGGTATGGGAAAAGACATGAAGTCCAATGGGGGTTATGTGCCGTTATGCGATAACATAAAATTTGTCAGAACAGCAACAGTTTAAAATTGAGAGCAAGAGAAGTCCCCTCCCCCTCCCCCAAATGTTCGGCCATTTTCCATGCAGAAGTTGAACGTTCTTCCATAAACTCGGACGGATGTTCTTGGATTATTTGGTCTAAGGACTACTTGAAGTAGATCCTCCAAACGGCCTCAAATTGATGCCCTCTCCTGCTGCCTGCTAAACAACTGCTCATGGCTTCTACGACTTCAATTTTTTTGCTACACACTTGGATTGGATCACCCAACCCGAAGTCCCCTTCTCCCTCCAAGGCTTGATCTTGGAGCTTTCACTTCCCTCCTTAGGATTTGGATCTGAGCCCGACGCCGTTCTCTATTGCCTAGATACTCTGGCCGGCCTCTGGCTCTCGGCAAACAACATGGAGGAAAGTTTAAATGGTCAGATAGCCGATAATTTCGGTCTCTCAAAGCAACACTCTCAGCAGGGTCGAAGTGGGCGTGGCGTCAGAAGTCACACCCCTCCTGCCAGCCTGGAGATTCGAGACTTTTAAAAGTCCTTGTGTTCCCAAAACGATCGCAAAAGTCGATTCATGATGGAAATCGTGATCGCGAACGAATCTCCACGGCTGGCAAGAGGCCGGCGACTTCTGTACGCCACGCCCACTTCGACCCGGCTGAGACTGTTGCTTTAAAGTCACCCATCAGTTCAAAAAATTAGAGTGAAAAATCAAGAAGTTCTGTAAATAAAAAGAATTGCTCAAGTATAGTAAACGTTTTCCCTTCAATGTTCATACAATGTCGGAGATTTGAGCTCCACCCACCGTGAAGCGTGAGGGGCAGAAAGCATGAGACAAACCTGCTGTAATCCTCCCATATTTCAAAAGTATCCAATGTTGGGCATCCCAGGTGAACGTTTTTTTGAAGCCGTTACGGCACAAAAAAAAAACAGTAGTGAGAATATTTGAACTTACCAGTTGTCCAGGAGTGCGCTTCCGATTCCCTTGTTCCAATGATTGGGATGAACAGAAACGATGGCGACGAAGACCTTAAAAAATGCCGTTTACTTCTACGACCAGATTATGAGTTGAAAAAAATGAGTAACTTACAGGTTTCGTCACATGGTTCTCCTCGAGATGGTAAGCGACATCAGCGCGATTGAAAACAGATTTCAGGAAGTCAATAGCTATGCGTAACTGCGGATCGGTAAACTCGTAACAAAATAGTCGATCCATCTGCAAGCGAGTAGAAAATCATTGAGGAGCAATGGAAACAGAAAAGAATATTGCAGTTTCCAGAGATTTTTGGGATTGAACAGCCCCCAGTAATCGCAGATGTTATGTTCCCACAGCCCGAAAGTGCAACTCAAGGGAGCTACGGCTTTCCAAGAACCGCTTCAGCCGCTTCCACCTTTCTTCATTCGTCACATGCGGCCTCTATTTCGTTGTGCTCTCTCACATATCCTCTATTCTCCGCGCTCAATGCCTCATTCTTTAGCAGCCGTTAGTAATAGTAACTAAGGCCTTGATTTCAATATTCTCGAATTAATATTTTTCTTTTTTCTTTTTTGAATTAATTATTTTTTCTTCACTACCGGTCCATTTTGCACCGCTACAGCCACTTTCGTGTGCAAGGCACCAGTTTGATCCAGGGGCATCCATCAACCAAAGAAACAGTCAAGATGACGAGATCAACTTTTAAACTGTTCATATTACTCTTCGACCACCTAAGCACTACCTCAATGAAAAACGTACAAGGCTTTGCACAAACAGCGGCTAGTTTGATTTTGATAATTCTTAGAAGAATTTCGGAAATATCATCGCTGAAGGATGGTGGAAAATGTTTCACAGCGATTCGATTCACTACAGCAGCAAAACCAGGAGCAGCGGTTTGCAAGTTTTTGTACAGGATTTGTATAGATGTGTAAAATAGCAGCGAATGGTCTCAAGTGTTTTGACGGACCAAGCAAACCTCTATTATTTTAGGTAGAAGCAGGGTTAATCGTGTATTAGCAGTATTCCAACGAGGGGATCGTATTTGGGGTTTAGCAAGATTGACCATCCATGAGAAAAGTGCGAATGGGGCCGTGTTTGTGGAAGTTGGAGGGGTTGTGCTTGTAGATAAGGGTGCGATTTTGGACGGAATCTTAATAACTTCCGCGAACTTACGAGAGAAGCTCATAATAGGGAAACTTGAAGGATTAGCGGCTGCATTGGACATATTTACCCCCGCCCCGCTTGAAAGAAATAACGTACTATAGAAATAGCCAGCATGGAGAGGGTGGACCTCCTCCCCCACCCCACCACCGTTAGTTTAGGAGAGCCTCCTGAGCTAACCGTGATGGGGGGAGGGTCGTATCGAAACTTCCAAGAGGGTGAGAGGTAGTTAAATTTTTGGAAAAATGCGAACGTGACGGTTGACCTTGGATGGAAGTCGAATTCATAACAATACAAAATACACGTTGCAGGAGTCCCCATGTCCGTCTTTCTTGAAACCTCAGCATTTCTCAGATTGTAGCATTATTCTGTGCCTTACAGGTTTTTGATGGTGGAATATTTATTTGCCTGACGATTCGACACAATCGTCGTTTTTTTGTTTACTATTATTGTTTACTTAGCGCATATTCGTTTGAGCTGATCGATTAGTTCAATAAGTTTCGAAACGCTTTTAGGCATTTGAAAACGACGATTGTGTCGAAACGTCAGGCAAATAGATATTCCACCTTCAAAATCCCTTCAGCCACAGAAGAAATACTACACATCTGAAAAATACGTAATACATTACGCAGCCACTGACAAGCGTCGACCATTTCGTAGAACCGTTTAGCTCTCAAAATAATAAGTAAATCTGATAACGACTCGGCGCTAGCCTTTTACTCGCCAGCTGTGCCAATTTAAAGGCTTGCGCCAGGATCAAATCGTTGTACACACGAATGCGAATATATTGGTGAGAAATGGACCTGCACTAAAGCAAGAAGGGAAAGTATCCGTTGGAAACGCTCAGGTTAAGGTTTCATTCAACTTCGTTATCGGCTGTGTTAAAGGAGTGAGAGACTAAGCGAGAAGAGGAGAGTATGAGGCGAGAGAGCGCAACAGATGAGAGGGCGACAGACAACAGCTCGATGGAAGAAAAGGAATATCTGTAGCAGCTCACTTTGAAAAGCCCTGTCGCTCTTGCTGGGTACTTTTCGTGCAGGGGAATGCCACATCTGATAGTCCCTTAGGGGTCCATCCTACAGACCAAAGGGAATCCTTTACACGACTTCTGCCTGGGTTGTGCCTTTATCTGCTAGCTCCGTTGTAGGCTCGCCATCAGCTGTTGAATGCTTATGCATATAAAATGCCTGCTTGGCTTCGCACATTGATGCTTGTGTCACGCGAAGCGTCAGCTATAAGGAACGTGACAACCAGAATTTTAGATGTTGGTCTCGCGTAAATTTCGAAATTCCGTAGTAAACAAACAAGAACAAGCAAAAAAGACCAAGAGCACTTGCCAGAGTTATCATTAGCTTCTCCAGTAAAGATGAAGAATTACTAGGAGCTTCTCAAGGAATTATATTGCGGCCAAGAACAACATGTAAAGTGTTTTGAAATTAAGAAAAAGTTTCCTCAAGTCGCTGCTTACGCTCATTTTCCCCTTAAAATCGGCATCCTTTGTTACAATGAAAACACTGTAAAATCTCGGCATTTCACCCGTTTCTGTTATAAAGGAATCGGCCACCATGGAATTTCCTCAATATTGCCCCGGAGGCAAAATGAATTCATTATGGGCAACGGCGGTGCACTTATCATCTAGGCTCAGCCAAAAGCGAAAAAGTACATGCACGCTAGACAGATGATGATGAAAACCGATGAAATATTGCTCGTAAGAAAAAACAAATGATAGAATAACAAAATCAAGTACGGTACCTGCTTTTCAAACAAGGTGGCTCTACTGGAAAGGCAAACTCCCAGTAGTTCATTCGATTGAGAATCTCGAATCACACTCGATGCCGGGCACGACACACAATCATGAACGACATCAGTAAGCAGCACGGTAATTTCGTCGCTAAATTAATTTACTTCTAAAACCAGACTTGAAATTTTGAAAACATAAAACTTGTTGTAATTTAATTACCCCCCAAACTGAGAGTATTATTGTAGCTCTCCTTAATTTCAAGCGTACGTTAAAATTAGGGCGGAAGTGGTGAGTGGCAAGTGGCGCTGCACGGTCCACGGATCAAATCCTGGGTCGTGCGTCGTTCAGGCAAACCAAGTTTTCATCCCCGGGGTCGGTTATTCGGTACCAGACTTGTCTGGATGGATAAAAACACTGTACGCACTAACATAACACACTTGTACGTAGGCTGGCCCCCGCAAGTCATTGTATAGGCCAAATCGCATTCAAATTGCCACTACAAATGAACAAATTGAAGTAGAATACAAGCCGCATCTCGAAAAGGGATTGATCGTTGTTTTTACGCACAATTCAGCGAAGCCCAAGTTTAAGTACGATCAGCTATATGGTACAAGGGAGACAAAATCGGAGATCGATCGACTGGAACCATTAATCTGCTGCGCTTCAGTCGTCACTACGATCGCGAGTGAAAGTAGTCGGCTAAGTGCAACCAAGAAAGGGATTACCAACGCCTACGCACTCTCTATTTTGTTCCACCGCTCGAACTACCGCTCCAGAGTAAGTAGCGACGCGAAATTGTGATAGCGTTGCAGTTGCGCAAACAACTCCAAATTGCTCTACAGCATAAGAATGCTCTAACATAGGCCAGCGCGGATTAAATCGGATAAGTTTCAGAGAAGGGCTAGGATTTCATCCTGAAAGTACACTCAAGTCTTGAGACAGGAGAGGTTTCAAGAACTTGGAAAAACATGAGCAGGAATTGAAGGAAGGGCAGGACTAGCCGGTACGCAATAGGAGCTACGATCTGTTCCAAACTTGTGAAATCTGGGGTAGATAATCTTAGAAAAGGAAAGGGTGAGAAGGGAAATGCATTTGAGGCAACATGAAACTTGTGGGGAGGGCGAAACAATTTCTTGCTGAATGTGTTCGCTTCGTCGCATTCACAAGAATGCTGAATTATGGGCAAAATTTTCGCCCCAGCCGGGATTCGTACCCGGATCGTTTGCTTTCCAGGCAATTGTACTACCAGTTTTACCACCGGGGCTATCTTATCACTTTTTTTGGCAATATAAATAACTAAGACATAGACATGAAGGAATTATTAATTTTGTGAAATCGAATATGAAATGAAATCTTGTGAAAGCCTAATCGCTCGGCCTAGCCAAAGCCAAGCTCGTCCCAAAATAGCAAACTAGTACTGTAGCTGACTACGAAAATCGAGCAATTCGATTGTTCACGAGTTGGCCATCAAGCGGCACTTCAAACTTATCAAAATAAGTAGAATATGTAGTAGAAAGTAGATATGTGAAGAAGTGATGAAACTCACATTTTAGAGACATGAAGACTGGAAAGAATTGGTTCTTTTGTTACAAAGTGATCGCGAAGAAATTCGATTACCTTAAAAATTGACGCTATAAACATCGTTGCGAGAAAAAAATAACATCTCAAAAACTGCTGATACCTCATCCTCATTGGTGACACTTTCCATTCGAGTATTCGGTGGTAAAGCGGGTGAAGTGGGTGATTTAGGAGAAGAACTATGTGGTGGAGACTGATTTGAAGCATTGGGCCCACTCCCAGTCGTCGGCGTCGAAGGTGCAGCTGCCGATGATGGGGAGCCGTTAGATGACGACGACGAGGCGACAAGGGTGGCCATACTGCGGTAGAGGTATCCGAAAATGCTTGCAGGCGGTGGCGGCTCAAGGCACGCCCAGGGGCAGAGCTAGCGGGCTGGCTGGCTGGCTGTTCCGCTGCCTCTTCTCCTCTTTTAATGATTAGCCCTCTCCTTCACCTCTCGCTGCTGCTGCGGTTGTGGAGCACAGAGCACAGTGCGACGACGTCGATAGCGCAAATTTGCTGAAATGATGAGAGTGAGAAAGAAGTCCATGTGAACATCCAAAAGTCATCTTCACATGCATAACAAACAAGGGAGCAACGTTATCGAAAAAACTGCAGTGGAAATTCAAACGAAGAGGAGCAATTTGACAAAAATGGTGAAGCAGTAGGTAAAACACCCATAGATTTCTTGGGATCAATAGGGGAACCTTCTGAAAAAGAGAAAACACCATAATCGTAATCTACTTGATAACTTATGTCATAGAAACCACGTTGCCATGGCTCTTTTCAAAATACTGGCCGAAAACACAAGCAAAGGAGCGCTGAATGAGCGTTTCAATATCAGAAAGTGAATTATGAGTCCATTGAGGGCTTTTTGGATCAATGGCTTGGGACTAAACAAATATGGAAGTCATCGGAAAATAAGCAGCGTCATATGATACATTGCCGACATCCTCGACGGTGAATGAATTTATGACAGCTTCGGCAGAGAAAGAGAGGAAAAGATGGGGATCGCTTGTGATAGATAGCCCAAAAAGAGCAATTAATTCAGCTGAAGATTCATGAACACCGCCTGCACTTGGCATTAGTGGGAAAAGCCGACGAATCTATTAGAATACACAACAAGGGCAAGCAGAGAAAAAGAGAAGGCTTTGAAATTATGCCGAAGGATGGCACATAAAATCCTCCATACGAGTACTTGAAAGGGAAGTATATTGGTACTGAAAATGACCTCTTATCCAGCGTCCAGAAAAAAAAACCATGGGAAAAAAGAGACCCGACAAGAGCAGACAACACCCACTGGTGTCCATTGATCATTCTATATTCCAGTAGGTCAGGAGGGCCTCTAGTCACAAATTAATGACGATATATTGGTTCGTTCTACAAAACCAGTAGGGTGGGGGCTAGGGGGCTTCAGAACCTTTATGGAAGGGCCTCTGTTGGTTTGAGTCCTTGTTTCATTTCTAGCATAAAAAGTGCGGAAGAGAACGATGTTATCGTATTCCCGCTTTCAATCAATGAGAACTGACGAACGCAGGTCATCTCGTCGATCTGTGTTCAATAGTCTAACAAAGAAGAGTGGCTTAGTCAGCAATACATGCTCAACTCAACTGGTACGGGGGCTTTGTTGAAGGCAAGTACCGTCATTCAATATCTGAAGAGGTTCCTTTCAAGAAGAGTACTGAGGCTAGGGCGCAGTAACGAAGTATATCAGAAAAAGCTTGATAAGTTTGCAGAGGAGCGCGTGGCATGGTGGAACCTTGGGCGTTTGAGCGTGCTCCCTTATTCCCGTAGATTATATCCCAGAACTCAAGCGAAATTTTCCTGTGTCATTACTTACCGGGCTTCCGTGTACTAACCAGATCTCAGTCACCAAACCAAGGGTTTTAGTGGTGAGCACCGTAACCTAATCTATCGAAGTACTGTAACGCTAGCTCAGCCTTTAGCTCAGCATTTATCACATCGCAATTCAAGTCTTACTTTGAATAAAACTGCTAACTCACGAAATAAAGAACGGGAAAGAATAATCAATCATTTCTTCCATTGCAGAATACAAATTTAATTGTCGCCATGAACATGATTCCTATGATTTCTCTAATGAATGGGAAAGGAAAATGTAGTATGGGTATTACTGTGGTGTTAAAAAAGAAAAACCACTATATAAGCACAAGTCCGTGATACGTACAGCAATCTCAACTTTTGCAACCGCATGAAGCCGGGGCTGGGTGACCCAACTTTTGTGCGAGAACGAAAGTGGGTGAAAACCTCCCTGCGGTTTCTAACGTTTAGAATGAAGGGAGTGTTCGTTGTGTTTTCGAAAGTTTGTGCACCAAGATAAACACTAGCACACTAGCCCCCCCCCTTCACCCACGCATGATTAGCTACACATGAAACCCATGAGGTAGACGTAACACATTGACAACAGCCCGTTGTGTGGGCGTCTCGTATCTTTTTTTAGAAATATTTTTCCAAAATTATCGTAACCCCTCCGACGATTCTGTTATTGGTAAAAGTAATACTATTTTCCAGATCTGATAATACAGTCGGGCAGCTTTAGAACATGAAAGATACCAGTAAAATCAAGCAAAAGGAGTGTGATCCGTGTGAAACTGTGACACACATGCGCGTCACGCTGTCGTCATACTCTAGAGAGAATTTCACACCTGTTACTATGTTATTACCCCGAAATCTAGACAAGCAATGACAAAATTAGCTGATGGATTTTCATTTTGCGCCCATGCGCGTTCAAAGATTTGGCACGAATTTATTAGAAATATTTCAAGGGAAAGGTGCACAAGCACTGATAATAAATTAAACTAAAGATGAAAATAATGATTCCTCCGGGAAAAAGGAGCGCAGAGTATTATCTGCACACGGGAGGACCAATCAATTCGCAAGAAAGCACTGATAAAATGCCATAAAACCTAGACAGAAATCGCATAGGAGATAATAGGGGATTACTCATTAATCTTTAATTCATAATATAATAACTTAGATGACCGTGGTCCTAAGTTGACGGATAGCACAAACAGTAGGATTCCCACAAAAGAAAAGTGGGAATATGGGAATAAGAAGGGATATTTCTGGAATGAAGTGAGAATAGCCTTCTGAGAAGAACTTATTGAGAAAGCGCTGTATGCAAATCGAAAATATTAACTAAAAATGACTGAACATTAACTCTTCGCAAAATTGAAATGTGATTTTATTATGAAACAGCGCTTGTAGCGCTTCGGGATGAAACGAAGTCTACCAACGCTTGGGTAGCGAACTTTACATGTGCTTTTCAGAGAGTCAGGGATACCCGGGTGCTTATCTGGATTTTCAAGCTAGTTTCGTAATCCTATCAAAACAAGAGGATGTCACTGATTTGCAACGGCGCGTCTGGTTATGACCTCACCATAGCCTAAGAAAGAAATGAAAATGGGTCGTAAGAATCTCAGCTGGTTTCATCTAATGTCGCTGGATGATTAGATCCAAGAATCTCATTTCATCTTCTTTTATCATAGGCATCGAAATCCTTGCTCATTGATGAATTCCATTTCCTAATGAAAGTTCTTCAAAGCGACGCCACGCAAAGGAAGAACCTATCAGCGCAAAGTGACTCGAAGAGCTCTCCAGGGAACAGCATAAGAACCTCACATGGTTTCGACTAATGCTGATAGCTATGAGCTCGAATCAAAAGCAATTTCCAGCACGAAAATGGTAATCCCTTCCGGAGAAAAAAAAAACATTTCCAATGAAAAATGAATTTCCAATAAGCTCTCAACAAGCTCATCGACTATGAGAGAGACGAACGTCATTCAAAATTAGAACATAATACCCTATTATAGAATCTTCAGAATAAAGATAATTTGAAAACGTCATACTATACCTTTTTTGTAGGTTCGGAGTAATGCTCACAATAATTCATCAGAGTTTGTTTGGTGAGTATGACCGATAAAGCTCAGGTTTTGTTCGCCTATTGCGGAAAAGTTAAAACACTGAGCAAACTTTATGGGTGTCGTGAAAAAATGTATGCCCAATTTTTCAAATTTTTCCTCGAAATTGATTAATAGCCTAAACAAAGTTATTAGAACATTCACGCCGACGGCAGCTCATATGGCATGCTAGAAATCGCCTATCGACGTTTGTCGTAATTTTTTTCAACATTTATTTGACGGACAAGATTTTTTCGTCTGCCGAGCTCAGGATATGGAGGGGTGACCAAAAGAAGACCTTTGCTAGTGACTTTAATCAGCAAGCTTTAACTCGCACAGGCTGCCATAGATCCTTGAGATTCTTTCGGCAAAATATTCCCAAAATGACCCTCCATACGTAGAGCAGGCCCCCGTTCAGTGCCTTCATCGTCTTAGGATGACGTCATCTGCAGTCACCGTCGAGCTCAAGGAGGTCGTCCGTAATTGGTCCAGCCCGAAGCACCTAGACGATTATTCAATCGTTCAGCTGATGGATCACTTCTAAGAGACAATAGCTCTGACTATGCAAGGCTATTCAAAATCAACGCTTCAAATGACGTCGCAATGGTCCATGATCCGTCGAGGACCACGTTGAGCTCAAACGGTGTACACCGTTTTCAATGAGAGTTCTTCTAATGTCATCAGTGCAGAAAACTGCTATAACGACTTTTGATAGAATGGAATGTGTTCTTCAATATTCAGTTAGGAGCATTCGGTTTGATCCAGTAAAATCCGATTAGAGTCATTTTGGACATGGAGTAACCTTGTAAAACTGAAATTACTTCGTGCTGTTTGGTTTTTCTTTTCATTATTATAAAAAGCAAGGATGTGAAGATAGGCAAAGCAAAATTGCGCTCGTCCAACCATACCGCGAAAAAAGGGCCCCGTCGCGAACGTGTTACCTACGGTAGAAATTCGTTATCCAACGTAAACGTTCAAGCGAAACAACTGTTTTTCGTCCAAGTCAGTACAATTGAGTTTCGACAACTCGTTAAGTGGAGAGTTCATCCTGTTAAGACATACCCACCAAGAATTCAGGTGGTTCAATCTGTTTAGAGTATGAGCTGAGCTATCCACAACAGTAGAATGTCTGCCGATCTCACGGTTCGAAATTGTGCCACAAGGGCAGTAAGGCTTTGACCCTTGGGCTTGCGAGTGTTTCCGAAGTTGGTTGCAATCCAGGGGCATAGAAAGTAGGGAATCTGCATCCTTTCTTCAGATATACCCTTTCGCTTATTTTTTCTAATCACTGCTGAATGTCTCTTTACTCCAGCAAAGTCTGCCTCACAAAAAGAAGGATGTCCATTCAGCGCTTTCAGTGGTGCCGTTACTCTCCTTGTTTGCTGTCGGTCACTTTCCTACGCACACTTTTGAGTGGGTGAACCACGTTCGTTTAATCGCGAAATGTGCTTTCAAAGGGTGTCAATCGTTGCACAATCACCTGACACAAGTTTGGGCAGTGGAAATCATGTACACAGATCGAACACGAGATCACCTCTTCTGAGTACCATAAGTTAATTTCAGATCCAATTTCATGAAAATTTATGCACGCTTTCTCCACCGTAGAGAGCTGCTAAGGATGAAATTAATAACCTCAAGAATTACTGCGTTAATTGTTGTTTACAGCCACAGGTGACGCTTGAAATCACCTCCCGGATAGTGTTACACAACAATTGGTCGTGCACCTACTTGAATGGGATATGGTAATCTAGTTACAGGAAAGCCAGATTCAGAAATACTGCTGAAGTCATTGCGAAAGAGCTGAAGTTACTCGTAATGGAACTATTCAGATTAAAAGAGGAAGGTAGTTTGAAGCCTGTCATAATCTAATATTTTGTGTAGTGAGGAACTATAGCTCAAACATGGCCAAATTGAGAAATTCCTCAACGGCAGCTCTACTACAACCTCCAAATAAGAAACAAGGTTGGAGTCCGAAAAAGCCTATGTCATCCAAAGAGCTACTCAGAATCTAGCACGGAGCTAGGCAAACCCATTCAAGTGGCTTATGCCATAAAAAGCACTGCGTTACTTGAGCAATAGGAGCATCAGATGTATCTGATGCCCAAAAAGTCTGTCTCTTTCAATGCTTGGGACGTTTTCGATTACCGAAAAAGAAGTCAGCTATAAGGCGGATTTCACAATGAAAAGGCAGCCCATTAGAGATCAAGGTACAGGCAGGCAGTCAGTGGTGCAGAGATGGAAAAAAACCACGAAAAACGGCGCACAACCAGAGAAATGGGATTTCTTCCTTACCATTTGATTTCCGCATTGTTGCGACTCTCATCCGTGCCACCCTCTTCAACACGAACACTCCCTCTGCTACACGACCACAGGCCCAGACAGCGAGAGTGGGGCGTGCCGCGCCGATAGTGTCGTGGGAAAGGGTATGCAAGGTCGCCAGGCATTCCGATGCTCCAAACTGCATTTCGGTCTGCACTTTTGAAAGGTTCGCCGCCTGTCTTCTCTCTAGATGAGTTCCCCCTACTTTGACCTTCGCACTATCGTAGGATCCTCCTTTAAACAATGGGGTAGACTGATGCCGTTTTTTTTTCAAAACGGTATTGCAAGTTTTACGGGGTGAGGACTTCCACGAAATTCACAAAGCATACTAATAATGCTTCTTCAAACATAATTATGAGATGATGGAGTAGCGCTTTATTGAAAAAGATGTTAAATTTCTTTTTCTTGGGAACTATCAGAAAGGAAGATAATTACCACAATGCGGATAATCATACGTGAAGGACTGGACTACACATTACCTGGCTGGTATTACTGCGACATGTTCCTTTGACGGATTATCTTTGCAATTGAACAAAAAATCTTACGTAAATTCCAATATTTCCGATACAAGGCTTATTTGCTCATTGGCTTTGAGAAGTTTTGCATTGAGTTCTTCCCAGCACTTGCTAATTTTATACTTAGTTGACTATACAAGCGATATTTCTGCAGAGCATACTAACCCGAATGCTTCTTCTGATATTTCTCACGGTATTCAGAGAGCCATTTAGCAAAAATGGACTTCAGTTTTGTACTCCACGCAAATCCCTCCACATCATGCAAAAAACCGTTTTGAGAAAGCGCGGGTCCACCTGGAAGACCTCCCCTCTTCAGCGTGGATCAAAGTATTGTTGGTAAATGAATTCTGTCAAGTTCAGCACGGCCCTTAGTGCTCTTTCCCTACCCTTTGAAACGCTGAAGACTCGCGCCTTCTGGCTTTTTTGGCCGCCTGGGACCGGCGCGATTTTGCGAGCATGATCGCTCCACCTCAGATCCAAAGCGTTTTGAACGGTTAATACACAAAAATTGGATAGTATAGAATAATTCAGTGTTGTTCAACGCTGTAAGATTCCGAAAGTCAAGAGGACTTTTGACTAAAAGGAGGTGTTGTGGCAACGAAAAAGCGAATTTCCTACAGTTGCTATAGTATTTCAAAAATATTTAGGGCGCAGCTGGTTCAGTAGAAACCTATGTTACTAAGAATACATTTGTATTTGCTTCTACTACCCTTTTTCGACTACATAATTTATGGAAAGGAAAACGAGGGATGAGGACTGCTGCTTTCATATGGCTTCAGGAACTTCTGCCAAACTGAAGCGTATTGAACCTTCATGTGAACCGCGTCGTTTATGGGTTAATGAGGGGTCCATTAGAGAATGAGCACAAAAAAGTTAGAAAGAAGTTGGGCATGTGCGAAGAATTGAATGTAATGGGCGTGGCACACATGGTTGTCACAATGTCACAGGTGTAACACGTGGCCTGCAAACGGCGACATACATAGTTGCCGCGCTATCATCAATGTGTTAAGGGTATTTTGAGGGTAAAACGTTCAACGTAGAAGAGTAATCAATCATGTCTTAATCGTTTAAAAGAAGCCAGAATTATTTTCAAAATCGAGAAGATTCGATTTCGCTAACATCAGCTGTCAACTGAAAGCGATGCTAAGGGTCCGTTGTTATGTGAGAGGAAATATGAAGATGAGATTTATTGTTGTTATTCTCGTTTTACTACACGGCTGACGTCAATCTTGAACGAGCCACGAAGCCGAGGTGATGAAGTAGTGAAATGAGCCCTGCAGGGGATCCATTCAGGTTGAATGATGGCATTGTTGAACAATGTTCACTGCCACTACTCCCCCTTATTTTTAGAATCTAGGATATTAAACCATCAACAAATTCTTTTGATGGTTGTTGGTATTTTCGGTGGGGTCCTGATGGAACAGAAACGCTAAGGCGGAGGAGGCGTTTGTGTAGGTGATGCGCAATTCGCAATTTTAAACCATCTGAAAGCCTCTTTGAAAACTACGAGCCCGTCGAAACGTTGGACAGAATAAAATTTCCCACCTACCAACCTTGAGGCAGAATAAAAATTACAAGTAAAAAAATCAATTTATGCCTCATTCCGATCTAGCGTTTTCGGAGTCATGCAGCACGTCGGCATTGGATTACTCGAAAACAGCCGCGAAAAAAAGCTGAGGGTGTTAGATTCACCAAAGATTTCATCGGTGATGTGGGGCATTCGCTAACGCTGGCCATTTGCATGGGACAGGAGAGAGCCGGTCTCACCGCGGCGTAAGATTTTATTCAGCACAGTTAGTGAGACTTAAAAGAGATCACAAGGTTATCTGGCAAAATCAGATTCAGACCGTGAGCAAGTGCTCCGCATCGCCAGCCTGGTTTCACCAGGTGGACCACTTGTCTGAACTACTTGCTTCGCCGGATTTCAACCGCGTTTGCCCTAATAAAATTGGAGATATACGCATCATATAAAAATAGAAATACAACAATTAAATGAAAAAAGCAAGTAAAACCCATGAAAAAGACGCGGCAGTAATTGGCAAATGGGCGTTCCCTAAGATTCTTGCGACCGCCCCTATCAACCGCGCCTTCCTGGCTTCTTCGTGACTTCACAAGGGGAGTTTTTTGGTTAATGACACTTCCTGTGGTCTTAATTAGGGCTAGCGCATCATCTCCACCCCACAGCATAGAATTTTTAGAACCGTGCTGAGACTGTTGCTTTAAGGTCTCTGAATAAGACACAAAGGTCAATATCCTTAGCTGCTCAATAAAGATGCAGACAGGTAACCCCTTTCGGCAAAAAGAACGACATAATTCGACATATCACACCAAGGTCTCAACAAGGGACAACAAGATCAAAAAGAGAAATGTTTAGGGGCAATCAATCGGTTAAAGGTGACTAACACATTTGCCTTCCATTCTAAATTCCAAAAGGGAATTACTTCAGATGGTAGAAACAGACAGAGTTCCGCCCGTTGGTTTTTTCCACACCAAGGTGGTATCTGTTTGAAGGGTAGAGGTCGCCTATCGCCTGGAAGTGGTACATGTGATGGCCGTTCTCGTCATTCCACAGCCAGCACTCATTCAAGATGGTAGTTGCGATAGCATTTGTTATCTCAGGAGCATTTTACTAGAACGACTAGTGGTTGCTACATGGCATTGATTCCGCTTGTCACCACTGTCACGCTACGTAGTCAACTTCACCCAAACCAACCTCCTGGCCTTCCGAAACTCTACAGTCGTTTCATGACACCCTTCGAAAAAATCCAAACAATTCTTGCGTACCATTTTTCACTGACGAACTGCAACATGAGGGCTGGTGGGCGATATCGCAGCATAATGTGCGGTTTCCAAGCGGTAGAATAGGGATCAAATTTCGACCGCGTCTCGCTCACGAGGAACAAGTTATCACCTTTCCGGATGATTGTTACCATATTGTCGGGAATAAAACACTACTTGCATCTCGACCACCCAACATGTCCTTCTACAGGATAGTTTGCAACCAGATAACCATTAATTCTAGCGTTTCTGCACTCCTTTTTGCTTCTTTTCATTGGTGTTCCTCTTGGTTTGTTTTTTCATTTTCGAGCTAAGTAACACACCAATTCGATTGCGATCCGTCTCGAGGTGAGTCATAGCGGTAGATGGATGCGAAACTTATCATAATGACTTAGGGTCAGCTTACGGCCAATGTCACAATTTGTCAATCTAGTGAATCGCTAGCGAATCATTCGGTTTGGAAATGGCGGCTGAGGATTAGGGAGCGCTCAAACACCGTCGAGTCGCTGGTACACCTTTGGAGTCGTAGGTGCATTGTTCGAAGCGTTGGTGCAACGCACGTATTCAGGGACACGCTAGCGATTCGCATAGCCTGACATTGACCTAAGAGACGGTATTTTTATGTTCCAGACGAGCCAGATACGGATTAATCCAAGCCGCATGAAAAAGGGCTAGGTTGGTTTGGGCGAGGCTATACGGGATTTCACGCTAGGAACCTGCGCCCAGTAAATAGCATGGTAGAGAGTCAATG
>KZ346193.1:31039-56345 GCA_002352805.1 Teladorsagia circumcincta | reverse complement strand
CTGCACGCATGACAATGTGATAGTTTGACTATATCCTTTTCATAGGGTGAATCCTCATTTTGCCCCTCCCCCCACGTTTCGTTGGTCCCTTCCGGGCTTTCTAAGCTGCCCTAAAGGCACACGTCGGGACCGAAGTGATGTGTTGGTTTGCTCAAAAACCAGACAAGGAGTTAAATAGGACGTAAATATGGAGAAAAAGCAAAAAGCGCCACAGAAAACACTGAAATTTCCTTTGCGACGTGGACTGTGGTATGACGGAGAGACACAGCGCTGCAAAGAGTGGGAAAACGCGAAAGAGCACGTTGTACAGAGAGGGCGCAGACGCAAAGTATGCCGCGGCTGGGAAGGATCGCAGCACGACAGCACATTAAGCAAGGACTTAGCGCCGTCCTTGCATATTTGAGTCGCGACAGTGACGCTCTTCCTGCTAGCTAGAGGGGTAGCTAGCTTTTAGCTACCCCTGTTTTTCACTCTAGGAGGGGGCTACTTCTTGGCATCTGGTCCCGTGACTTAAACTCAACGTGATGGCAGCTCCTGTCACTACCTTCCTGTGAAGCCTATTTTGTGAGGAATTGAGACGCTACTACGTTAGGACCGCAAAGCAAGCTCACCGTAAGTAAAGCAATATGTGATGGAAGATTGTTTGCATAGCACTGATGAGAACGGACTTAACCAAGTAATCAGTGGACCATGCACATACGACGGCCTTGACGCTTTTCCCAGACCCACTAACGTAAAGCAGCAGTTTTGGTGCAATATCTCATCGCTCATTTCTGCTCAGAAGCAATTCGTGACTATACGATATGACGCCGTGGACTTGGAGATGCGTCTGCGTCTCTCTTGGCCCATACTCTTTCGCACTACCTATCCACTGTAGCGTACTTTCTTCCAAATAAGCTCCAACACAAACTCAGAGGCGGAGGCGGAACCTCGTACAGCTCTAGGGCATGCTTAATTTCATAACCATTACTATGCATTTTGATATTGATCGCTTTTTCTGGATACGCCATGCACTCTGTTTCCCATATCGAACACGGAGATATTCGAATGTGCGGACCTGGCTGCACAGTAAGTAACGAAACTTCGCTATGCCTGGGTACTGCTTTCAAATGTGCTTTTCCGAGCACATATGACGCCACAGATGGAAACCACACGCAAGGAGAGCTTAGAATAGCATGAGTGAGAACCCTCTGTCGGACTTGATGCTCACAGTCTTAGAAATGCGCCAACTGCGACGAGATGGACGTCATAAGTGGCGATTTTCTGCGACACTTCCTTCTGGCTATGTATTGTGCTTGGAGTCAAACAGTACTTGTAGTGACTCACATATGTACTGCTCAGGCTCTGGACGTACAAAAAATAGTGTAGAGTGAGAGTCGGTCCGAGCTCAACCCCCAGAAGGTTCCCATACACCATCCAGCCATAAGGATCCCTTCCAGGTCTTCTACTTGGTAACGCATTCGTATTTGAGGATTAGAACACTGTACTATAGGTTAGCCGGCTTTCATTTCACTGCATAACGGCTGACATCGGTACTCGCTAAATAGCATTTAAAAATGCTACTCGGACTGAGTCTAATGCATGGCGCATTCCAAAAAGCTCAATCAACGCCGGATACTTTTTTCGCTGGTGCCTAATCATGTTCTCAGTCTAGCTAGAGTCATCATAATTGCTCTACATAGCCGATAGATGTCATTTTGATAAGAAGTGACTCTTCATGGGCTCCTTCGGATTCCCCAGGGATTCGGCTGGCGTCGTGTCTCGCGCTAGTTCCGTTGTTGATTCGGCGTCAAATCGAAGCTTCATTTTCGCCTTCGATTGCATTCACAATGCATGCATGCCAGTGAGTGTGTGTTTGACATCGCAACAACTCTGCGTGAGCTCGAACGGGGCTCATGCAAGAAGATGAAGGGGACTATGGAAGAAGGGGACGGCGGGGAGGACGATGGCTCGCTTTGAGGTGACGATGGAATGGAAGAGGTTTTATCATGGTTATTTCGGTCTAGGAGCATAATTTCTACCTAAATCAGAAATCTTTCCCATTTGGGTAGAGTGCCGCAGCTTTTTGAAAAATTTGGCCTAGCCTGAACCATTTCAGGATTTCGAGGTTCGTGGAAAGCCATCCTACTCTATCGATCGTAGCGTAATTTGGCCAAATAAATCTGCCGCAGGGCATAATTTGCTTTGTGGTCGTTTTTATGCAAATTACGGCCTATTCCGTACTGCATCTTAGAATTTGGGTCACAATTCGAGACGGATGAAATTGCATTGCTGATGTAAAAAGAATACTCACTGCTACTTAGGCTGATTGTTGATTGTTTACTTTGTTTGTATGAAAGTCGATAAACAGGCAAATCTGAGTTGGCAGTTTGATGACAGTGCCGCTCCAGAAATGAAAGAAATTGTTTATTTCAATTTCATTTTGTATTGCTTTCTTCTTATATGTAAACTTGAGGATTAGGCTAGTGCAGTGGCGTGTGGCTGTGCTTACTATACGCACGATCCTGAGATCAAATCCTGGCGCTCGCGACGTCCAAGCTGACCGAACCTCCCTTCCATAAGTGGTCAGTCGTTCTATACCAGGCTTGGCTGGAAGTACTGAAACTCTGATTCGAACATTCTCTTGTCCTCGCAAGTCACTGTAAAAGTCTCTATCGCTCACTGTAAAAGTCTCTATCGCTCTCAAAATTCAAACATGATCCCGAGGACAAGTAGAATGCATGGCGCATCCTGAAGAAGGGAAAATGTCGATTGCTTTAGCTTATTCTTTATGTATCTTGGCCCATGGTAGGAATGTTCTAGGTCTGCGTGTCGGTCGTAACATAACAAATCGTACTGATTCCAGATTCTTCCTAACGTGAAGGGTAATAATGTCTCGTCGAGACATTTGGTCAAAGCTGGCCATTTCCGAATGATTCAACGAATCTTATGTGCCAAACCCCGCCCACTCGAAGGCCACGCCCCTCTACTGCCGCGAAAGAGAACAATGAAATAATTTTTTGCGTGAACAAATCTACGATTTATAAATTCCTTCTCTCCGAAGCATGCTAACAATGTTTATTTTTGATATATTTGTCCAACATTTTTTTTTATTTTTTATCAGACTTTTTTATTTTTATTGTTTGAGCTTTCTTCACAACTCTGTGAGAAAAACAACATCCCATGCGGATTATGGAAGATCGATAAGTTTTTCTATCCAAAGCTATCGCTGATACTTTCATTTTATGTACCTGTAGCCTTCAGCTTGCAGTAGAGTAATCGTTAGCAATGGAACACGAATAGAATTCATCCGTTTTCTTCTACTTCCTTCTGGGAAATCCCCGGAGAATCGTTAAGCTCAATGGGTCGATGCGCCACTGTATAAAAAGTAAATTAGTGTCAGACAGAGCGAACCTAATCCAGCAATCAAATCGGGTAGGAAACACGGGTTTGCAAACTCAGACTTTGGTAGTTCATTTAATTATTCTTCTTAGAAAGCCATCGGAATGGTGGAGCTATTGATACCCTTCTTTTTCTTTCTTTTTTCTTTCTTTTCTTACCAGATTCTTTCAAACGAAAACTGCTAAAGGTGCCTCCTAGAAAGTTCATCAGACGGAAATAAAAAATGATGGATATGGAATGTATTGTGGATAGATATGAGCAGAATTGCAAAATAAGTAAACTATGAACCGAAACAGGGCGGAAGTGGTGCAGTGGCAAGTGACGCTGCTTACCACCGGGGATCAGATCCTGGGTCGTGCGTCGTCCATGCCAATCAAGCCTTTCATCCCTCCGGGGTCGATTAATTGTACCAGACTTGTCTGGTAAAAAGAAACACTGACTCGTACATCGGCTGCCCTCCGCGAGTCATTGGGTTGGCGTCCTCCACTCAAAAGTCCAATAGGATTTTGAACGAGAGTAGAACGCAAGGTGTACCCCAGAAGGGATTGTTTGAATCCAGCGATTTCGTCCCTTGTTCTTTACTCTAGGAAAGGAATACTCCCAAATTGAGCCCATCTTCCGCAGAGGGTCGATCCACCCATCTAACCAGAAGCTCTGTTTGGAAATCCGACTTTTCCCTTTTTTTTCTTGGTGTATGGTTGCTTGTGCCCGTCTTGAGGGGAAGGAGGTGACCAACACCTCCCATAAACTGGCAGAATCGATAGCACCCTTTCATGGGACCCTTCCACACAATTAAAGGCTGCAGTCCTCGAACAAAAGCGTCAGGCTGTCCACCAATTCAACAGAGCGCGGGGTTTTTGCTCGCTTGTGACGCAAGCCTTTCTATTAGGAAATTTTCTTTTATTTGTTGCGCCGAAAATCGTTCACAATCCATTTTTCTCGTCCCCTATGGTGAGGCTAAGATTCGGTCCTTTACATACACTCCAGCGGAGGTGGTGTCGTCGATTTTCACGCTTGTAGTCTGGAGGTCAAATTCTTGATTGAAATTCAACAAGGCTGAACAACCCCTGCGTCCCCTTGGGACAGCCAGCTGGATAACCGAGAAAAATGGATTGTGGACGATTTTTGATTCGATTTTGATCGAATGTGTGTTGTGATCGGAAAAAGCGGGGCAATTTCTCATGAATGGACTGAAGGAGATCCCCATAAGGAGCAAAAGCCCCATGCCGAAATTTCTATCAACGGATTACGGTGAATCCTACTATCTACTGCACCGTTTTTTTACCAGCGCCGAGTCAGGTCTTCTAGAGAGCAGACCAGTATAAACTTACCGTTTTTTGAGGTATTCCCAGCGAAGAGGGTGACCTCAAAGAATGGACGTGGTTTAGGGTAAACAGGTTGTATTTTCGGAAAGCTATGGGATGAAGGAGAAGTTGCAAAAGGCCTTTAAAGTTGGGATATTTTTGCTGCTGGGATGAATCCTGAATTTTCTTTTAAAAATTGCCGTTTCAACATATACAAAAGCAACTTACCCTCACAGCTCCTCCCCCTCCCAACGTGATTTGGGAGGTCCTGGAGCAAAATTTCGAGGAAAATCGCAATTTAATCAGGTCTAACGACAACATGAAAAGAACCACCATCCAAGGGGGCTGCCTTGGGATCCCTTCTAGTCAATAGTCTGGTTTCAAAATTTCTCCTAACGATTGGTTGACCTTGGACCAGACTGAACAAGTGATCAATCAGAAGCTATGGGGGCTGGGACAGGGAGACGAGTTAGGGGCGGTGAAGAGCATGCCTCTTCTGTTCACCCACTGGTGCAGTCTGTTCCCTAAAGGTTTTATATGGGGAGAATGATCACCCACTTGCCGCCCTTGCAGCAGGATGACCGTAGTGATAAGCTCCAGTAGACCCGGAAAATATGGAATATGTAGTTTGGGCTCCACGGGCGCTATGTGAAATCACTAACGAGGTTTAGAGCTATTTTAGAAGCTGTGCCCCTTCTTTTCATTTAATTTCCCCTAGACTTACGTCATTTTTCCCGAACATTCGCTCGTTGCTTTCGTCAACCGGAAGCAATTTCGACGCTCCTGCCAGATTTCCGGCCATCCACGAGCTCCGCCGCGTAGCCTGACGGGGGAGCTTACTTTTAATCCTCTACTCTAGCCCTAAGTATCGATTTTGAGACGGTCAGTGAGAATGAAGCCTTGGACGGCATTAAATGGCCTGAGACTGCATCATTCTCATGCTATTCATCATCTGTCTCTTCTGATTATATATCTTTCAATATATCATTTTTAATTTGTCGATTTTTCATGCTCTTCTCACGATCTCATCAGAACAGTCAATATTTATGAGATTGACGCTTTGCCTGAATATAATAGCTTTCTCCAGACTCCGCTCCTCCTACCATGCTACATAATTAATTTTCCTAAAAGTGAAATGGTGGAGCTTGGTAAATAGACCTGGGATCTGCCAAGCATTCGCTTCTGTTATTAGGCGTGGCCTCTCGATGAGACCTTCTTGACGTCACTATTTTCTGATCAACCATTTTTTATGCATTCAAATTCGCCTGCTTGGCATGAATTAACCGTCCTTATCCGAGCACAGTCTTATATCTGCTTGATTGAGTCCGATTGACATCGCCGTTCAGAACTGCAGATATGAGCGAGCATTTGTAACCATACGGCTATCGTCGCCTCTCATTTGTGAATCGGCAATGGGCAGAAATCGGGTTGTTGATCCAGGCCTGTTAGATTGCGCCATGCATTCGAATCTCATAGAAAACGGGTGAAGCCCTGGTATCAATCTCATTTGTATCTTAAAATTTAGAACGACCATATTGAAGGTGCTTTTCTGCCAAAGCATCTTTTACGTCAATTCACTGCCCAATGTGCTTACGAATTCGTGAGCTTAGTTAATGTTCCTGAATACATATTTTGCGTGTTTAGCCATAATATTTTACATCGTATTCTGTTCTAGCGTTGTTAAATTCAAGTGTTAACTTTTTGCAAGAAAAATACTTTATTCTCATCTATTTTATAACACTCCTGGGAACAGAACAAAAAACCCCGAACGACTTTCAGGAACACTGTTCCCTTCTTTTTCTTCAAATGGGAAGGTAGGTAAATGGAAATACTCCCTTCACAATGCGTATGGCCAGGAAAACTAATCTCATAATCAAATCCGGCAATCATCAATCTCTCCACCCAGACCAAGCGGGCATGTCATTTTAAGGTTGCTTTGGGAACATCAAAACATCAATATTTGCATCAGCGGCCCCGTAGTTCATTGCGAGTACGAGATCTCATTCGCCAATGTCGCCACGATTTTCAGTGGAAGTACCATGCATGTCGTGTTGATAGGAATTATTTCGTTGAAAAGCATAAACCAATACAGAATCCCTCACCCTCAGAAATTGGAAACATTCCTGGAGAACCTTACTTTCGCAACTTTTTTACACATTCTTTTCTGCTTTATTTTGTGGACATTGTATTTTGTAGACATTTCATTCTGTTCCGAAAAATATTCTTTACTCATGATTGCCTCATTATGGCTCATTTGTATGACTCACTTTCTGATTTCGTCAGTCGCTGGGCGTGGCTTGCAGATTGGGCGGAGTTTTTGATGTTAAGCGTTATTACATGTCACTCAAACTGGCCTACTCTTCCCAAAGAGGTTTTTTCGTGTAGAACCCGACTTAAATTCAAATCAAAAATTGTTCAATGATGAATGATGCGTTCAAAA
Source organism: Teladorsagia circumcincta (assembly GCA_002352805.1). Taxonomy (NCBI): domain Eukaryota; kingdom Metazoa; phylum Nematoda; class Chromadorea; order Rhabditida; family Trichostrongylidae; genus Teladorsagia; species Teladorsagia circumcincta. Next base: position 49,220 of record KZ346193.1, on the reverse strand, counting down.
CAGGGGCAACTCTGGGCTTTGCCGGCATTTTGTGCAACTTTCATTGTGCAGGTTTCTGTAATCAGCAACAACAGCAACTTCCCCGATAGGAGTTGGCCTCCAGAACTCTTTCAATTCGTGTGACATATGGATTTCTGGCTCATCCAAGGCTCCCTACCTTTTGGTTTTGACCTCTTCCAAAGGGCTTAGGCGTATTTTCAACATATTGTCTATAACGCTGATCTTTTCCGCCGCTACTGAGCCCTTGTTTTGTTTTTCAGCGACCAATAGCGCTGAAGCGCCATTGTTCAGCAAGTGGCCCTCGGTGACGTCATCGGCGACAAACAGCCGGCTATGTTGGTGACAATTCGTTGTCTCCCAACGCCGTTCGTAGTCGGGCTGACGTTCGGGAAGTCTTTGGGGCGACTCATTCCGGTAGCGCTCAACAGCTGGGTTGTAACCCGTCGTCTAACCATAAGGCATCGTGTTATGGCTGCTCGTTGTTTTTCGTGCTGTTTCGCATTGCCGCAAGCCGCCTGACAACTCGTCCGCGACACTAATTTATTTGGCGCACGGAGAATACATGTCACAGAATGCACTGCCACCTCTATCCAGGAGAGAAACTGCTGCGATTGCCTCCTCTTTCCTATTGATCGCTAAGTTGCGTTAAAAACTGGCTGGCTTCTGTTATTGGACGCTTTCCCAAGGCAGTTCCATTGCCAATTTCACCTTTGTCGTTCTGAATACGTTAATTTTGACTTCGATATATTTTACTGGCTCTCGAAAGTTGGAAGCAGAAGGGTCTAAAATTCTGACAGAACCCAACAACAGCGCAGTTCGCTCTATCTGGCCAATTTATGCCTTTTAGTGATGAAGGTAACCTTCCCATGAGGTACCCTACCATGCCAACCAGGGACTGCTTAGGGACAGGTAAACATCATGTAGCACGCTACCTGAGATCAGTAGGTCCTGGTAGGTCCTACAAATCGGCTAAAGCTCCAGGAAGCAGATTGATAAGTAGAGCACTCGTTGCGGCCTTCTGGAAACGATCTGGTTCTTTAATTACAAAATTCCTCCCAAAATTTTTGGTAGCCATTCGATGACCGTGCTCCTTACCCGATTCTTACTGGTATTGTTATATTTCAACTTTGGCTCATGAATGGATGTAGCGCAGTGTCTGAAGGCGCTGGTTTGGAGATTTTCTGGCCAGGTCGCGCGTTCTTTCCCGAGGTCGCTATGTTAGGCTCAATGCTTCTCTCGAACAACACAAGTAATACTTGCAATATTGACTGCCTCCTCCTAATTATATTGGTGAGGTCATAGCTGCTTTTGGTAGAGAATAAATGGCCACACGGTCGTGTCGCCCCATCTGCTTAGAAGGGTTGAAAACACGGATTAGAGATTGGGAATGCGCCACGTATTCTACTTCCATTCAAAGACGTCGAGACATTTGAATCAGTGCCAATACTGTCATTTGCCGGATCGGCTTATACATACTTTAAGGCTTTTTTTAAATCTATTCAGATGGGTCTATCACCAATTAAGCCACCTCGACGGGATGGAATTCCTGCTTAACTTGAACGCATTTGATTTTTTATATTTCCCTAGTCGTGAGCCTAGTATGTGGCGGCACTGTCGTTTCAACATGTCCTCCAGAACGAGGTTCATTCCTGCAATTTCACATCCCCGGTATTTTTTTTTCGTCAAAAGTAATCCATTTCGAAAATAGGGAGCTTCTGAGTGGATTAAGAAGAGGTGCCACTGCACGATATGTTACTTATTGTCAATAGTGAAAGTCATGCTGTCAGCTTGAATGTTCTGCATGATCGGTATGAGGCTGATCCACCATTTTCAATTTTTTCTAATTTTCTGAATTCGGCTCGTGCCATCTGAATTCATTGAATACTAGCGCTTCAGAGACAACAACGATTTTGCGCTCATATTTCATAGTTCACTCTTTTCTCCGGGCAAACAATGCTTTCTTCATCTTCTGGTTTTTTGATGAATTTCCGGTCTAGCAGTCCACCTTTCTAAACTGCTCACCGGCTCTCGTCTGACTCTAGCCGTTAAGCGCTTGAACGTTGAAGAGAAGAGCACCGATGCAAGTCGCATCAATGCAGAGATCAACGGGCAACCAAGGAGTGCCATTTCTCGGGTTTGGGGCCGTTACTCATCGCTTTTCCTCATTCCTGCATCACTGACCAACTCTGTCTTGATTTTTAGTGCTGTCTTCCCATTGTGAACTCCGCCCTCAGATTCCCTTTGAAAAGAATTTTGGATTTGTCTCTCCAATTTTGTTGTCTCCCATGCATGAAAACTTACCTAGCCATGAAGTTTCGTTAGTATTATCTGAGCAATTCTAAGGAACCAAATAAGATATGAGATGAAAGTTAAACTTACTTGATATGCCCACGTTTTCGGTTTATTTGAAAATTTGAAAATCAATCAATCAAATCAATTTGCCTGATGCAACGACTTGCTGGAATATCCAATGTGTGCACCAGTCGGTGAATTGACCGTCTCAGGCTAGTGCTAATTAATCCATTCGCGACCGCGCAGGATTTTCAATGTCTGCCTGTTCGGTTCCAAGCTCTTTGAAATGATCGAAAAAGTGCAGCCAACGGTGACTGTCGTTCTCTTTTTCGAAGTGGGGTAAAATGGTGAAAATAAACAAATTGCGCTGAAACTTCTCCCCTGAGGGCCACCGGTGGATGACATGGTCCCAAGTGAACATCTTCATGTCGGCCAACGGTGACTGCCATTGTCACGAATGGGTTAAGAGGCCGTGGGACAGAATCCCACCCTCAGAAGAAAACCTCCGAGATGAAACCACTGCGGAAAAAAAACAGAAATTTTTCGTTACTTTCGCTGACTTCTGTGGCTATACACGATCAACTTAACATATTATAATTGGCCGCTACTCCAAGTTCTGGGGTGAAAAATCAAGTCGTATTGAACGCTTGATCTCTACTGACGTCTGTGCTACAGAATATTGAAGGTTGCACGATAATCTCATTGTGAATGTTTCTAGGCTTTCTAATTTGGCGTGCAACGCTTTATTGCAATACGATAGTTAGCAACGGCAAGTTGAACGGTCTTTCATAATAGCCGCAGCTAATTCTCTCCTAGACTAAAATTTCATGCTTTGCATACAAAGAGCGGGGATGAACTATGATCTCCATTGAAAATAGCAACAAAACCATGATAAAGGGTTTAGGAAGGACTATTTGCATATGCTGCTCGTTCTGCTGGCTTTCACAGCAGAAGAAGGCCAGCCCTTCGAGGTGCACTTTACGATAAGATTATTTTGGATATTGCTACTGGTGGGCGGGGCAAGCACCGATGTGGGCGGAGTTTGTTGCCAAAACGATGACCCGGTTCCAAGAAGTCCTGGAGACAGGTGAAAAAGCGGATAATGGTTGGCGGAGGAATGAGGTCAAGTGATTTTGGTAGATGTGCTTCAAAATGAGCGGAGTTTCCCACGAGCTTCATGACCTTATTCAAAGACAGTCCAGGGACCGCAAAAAAGCGGACAGAGAAGGAAAGCTGAAAGCCATCAGTGGGTAGGGCATGGAGCTCGGTGGGCGGGGCTAAAATCCAAAGCCACAACGTGGTCCAGAGATAGCACGAGACCCAGAAGAAAGCGAATAGAATGTAGCTCAGAAGGACAAGTCGAATATTCGTAGTGTATCGTGCTGACAACCGATAATGGGCGCTGAAAAGAGAAGTATTGGTGGCAACAAAGCACTAATACGAGCGGGGCATTCGCGGCCCATGACGTCACTTCCTGAGCGTGACCTCGAGTTTTCAGAGGCTTTCAAAGTGCATCCACCTGCCTAGCAACTTCGTGAGTTGAAATCAGCATACATACATGCGGACAGCTCCAACTTCCTCTGATTGAGGCTTCACTCCAACGCCCGTCCGTGCACTGTGCCTTTAAGTCTTCATTTTCGGTACTGTACAGGGTGGCGCAATACTACTGAATCCATGAAGATTTTGCGTCAACCTAATACACAAATGTTTTTCGATCAGAATCGTCCCCTCTAGGTTCCGGATTTTGAGCTGCTCGGTCTTCAACACTCAGAAACATATCAGCTGAGGGAAGTAACTGATGATATGACAACGCTCTTACAGTCCCGCCCGCTGAGCGTGTTTGACTGCTGTTTTTTGATCGCAAAACCCCTAATTGGCCTCGGGCATGGACAGTGAGTGACTTTCCAAAAGTACCCCACAGGAGGCCCGTTGCCGGCAGAGACGCAGACGGGTCAGTCGGCGAGTCGCGCCGTGCACTGCGCGATACGACGTAATAGGACACACCCTCTGCAACCTGACGCTAAATCGTAGCGTGCGCGTTGCGACACGTGCACTAAACCGTCTGCATCTCAGCCATCTTGCTGCACGACGAGCCTCCTGTCGGGTACCCAACTTTCCAAATCTGGGGCGCTCAGTGAAGAGTTCACCATACTTTGCGATTTTCTCGACGAGAAGAGTCGTACTTCGTAATTTATGTGAGATAGACATATTGATGTGAAGGGGTTCGTATTTCTGGTATACATGAGGTCCGGGGAGGTGAAAATTGTCGTTTCAACCGCTGTACGTAATGCCCCAGGGCGACCAGCTTCTGCTGCATCTGGCGTAATATGTACAATACAGGGACCATAAGCGCTATGGGAAGTGACAGAGGGGGTGGCCGCATCGATCGTGCCGGCGCAAAGTATGAAAGCGCTAGCTCGACTTGTTATGAATATTTGCAAATAAAAATCTTTTGTCTATTACAGAGCTGCAATCTTGGAGGAACCTTAAAAAGATGTTCAATTGAGAAATCAAGCTCCCGTCAAAAAAAGAAGAAATATTATTTCTCCAAACTGGGGTATGAGCGTTAACTTCCACCCCATTCATTATTTTTTTTCACGGAATTCAATCGAGATCCTCACGGTTCATGGGGACAATCCTGGAGTTGAAGACTAGAAAAAATAAGAACGATGATAGAATTACTTATATGTGTTGTCCTTGTAGTATACTATTGAAATCCCGTATGAGCAAATGATTTATTGAACCTATTCCAGATTTCTTCCTCAATTTCATAAGCTTTTACGAGTTTTCTATTGTTTCTTCAGTCTGCCTTATAGCTCCATTCATGTACTCTCGTCTGGGACGGTAGTAAAGTACCCTTAACTCCCAATCAGAGGTAGCGGTTAAGGGAATTTACAGCAGAATAAGAGCCAGACAACCGTGAAATAACCTTAGGTCATTCACAAGGCTCCCAAATTTACCTTAAAAAACAAAAAAAAACAAAAGAAAATGGAGAAAAAGTAAACGACGACTGCACAAAGCGCAAGGAAAATATCCAGGATTGCAGCTAATTCTTTGACTGATAATTAGTGGATCTGGTCAGAAAAAAAGGCCATGAGAATGAAGAGGTTTGCCACGTTGACCCTCCAGAAAAAAGTCCTCCGGAGTACTTTTCACTGAAGGGCCTACGTGGCACACGTGGTATCTGCGCCTCCTCATTTGTATGGTCTTTCTTTTCTCTGACCATCCTCCACTAACTATGAGTTGAATAATCAGCTGTTATGCTGCTTTGTGCAGCCTATTTTTCTTTTTTTTTTCTTGGTTTCTCTACTTGTTTTTGTTATTTGAAGAGAAGTTATGGACCTCCTGCTCGATCTAGGGTTAGTTTGAGGTTTTCTGACTTCTTCTTCATGGTAATCCTTAATCACCACCTCTAATTGGGAGTTAAGAATACTTTACTACCGTCCCTGTTTTTCCTTTTGATCTTCGTATTTTGGTAGTAGCCTTGGAAAATCGCCATGTTCACGGGGTTCATTCACTAAAGGGGTCATGTGGGGCGACGACCGCTCCCACTAAGGGCGATGTCAGACTTTGCGAATCGCGCGACTAGCAATTCGCTAGCGATCTGCGCGATTCGCTACTAACAATTCGCGCGATTCGCAAAGTCTTACATCAGCCTAACAGAAACTCGAATTTCTGCAGGGGTGAAATTGGCAAGGTGTGATTCACTTTGCGATCACTTCTACATCCACCACGGGGCATCCTTCCTTTGCGAAAAAATGGATCACTCCAGGCAATATAAACTGTCGCACCATGTGCCCCCCTTGGTGGATAAGATTCCCGTTCACTTTCCAGCTGATTCATTGCCCTTTGGTACTTTCCCAAAACCAGCACTTATCATTCAATAATTTAGTAAATTAGTAGGTGAAGTGTTTTTTTTTGAATTCAATGATGAGACGGGTAGATGACTAACCTTCTGACACAAAAATATCAATTAAGTCGACCATAACCATGCTCGTTTTTCGAAAGCGTTACGGCATGCTCGGTTTCGTGCTCACTTCATAATATCGTTCATTTGCTCATTTGTTCGTTTGTTTTCGTTCATTTCGTAGCTTTCCGTGTCGGATTGACTCCCCTCAATTTGACCCCTCACAATCTTCTTTCAGGCAATCATGGCTGACGACATCCCCGACTCCCTCGAACAGATAAACCTGAAAATGAACGCCACCACGGACGAGGTGAGTACAGCATTGATTTTGTCCGTAGCTTCAGACATTCCACCTGGAAACCTGCCAACTCGTAAATTGATATGGCGCTGAGCAGGTGATTACATCAACCTCGTCCACATCGACATCTCATCACAACGTTGACATTCAGAGAGTTTCAGGGATATTTTTTCCAAAATATGGACTTCAAGTGGATTGCCATAGTGGCTGTCCCAGTGCTTGGTGGCACTGAGATAGTGCCGTGCTCTGGAAAACGCTCGTAAAGAACAGTCTTCTAAGGGACCTCTGATTCGACCCTCCCCCTCTCCAATCAGTCTCCAGCTGTTCGGCAGGGGAACTTGGACGAGGTGAAGTAAGAGGCAGAAATGATGTGATAGCTTAGTGGAGGAGGTTGAGGATTTGTTAGAGATGGGAGAATTTCTTACATCGACTAATCAGCAGTGGCCGTAAGATACTGGGGCATCTTCCAGGACTAAGCCTAAGAAGGGGCAAGAACTTCGATGAAAATGAAAACTGCTCGCACACCCTGGGTTTCTTTCCCTTCCTGAAGCTTGTTTCGTTTCCATCAGAAAGATGACGTTTTACACGATTCAAATGCTTCGCCACCAGAATACCCCGTATCTTGCGATAGCGTCCAACTAATCAAAGAACTGCCAGTAAAGCAATCAGAAATTTCTACGTTGCGGGCACCAATAAGATTACCTGGCCCAATGCCAAAGGTTGCCTTATGTTAACTATGCTATTCACTTGATTACTTGATGACGTATTACATTATGAGGTATAGAGGAAAGGTAAGTAAATATGTAACCATGTGATACTACTTGTCACATGTGAGAGCAGGATAAGCAACGTCGAAAGTTTCTCAGGGAGAGGACTTACGTCTCTGAAGGATGATACTGAGTTCCGTATCGATCGATTATCGAGTACCATAGATTTTTTGGACTTGTCCCAGATCTAGCGTAACTTTTAATATTCTTTATTATGTACAGTTAACAGTGTACAGAATTTCCAAGGCAATCAGGGCTCAGTTGAGTTATAGGGAGTTTCTTTGGGAAAGTCGCTTCTTTAGAACCTCTCAGACCTTTTCAGATATTCCAACAGTGTTCTTTGGAATCCTCCCCTTCTTTTGAAGTTGCGATCAGGTAAACGTTAAGGCAGGTAGGAAAGGGAGTGAAGTGGGATCGACGAAGAGGAGTTATGGAATCTCTAATTGCTGGGAGGGCTCCAGTAAGCTCTAAGGACTGTTTGAGCAAAAATTTTCCCGATACGTGGCTGATCCTGTGTAGACGCACACATGCAGCTTCGATAGCGACAACCCGTCAAGTTCAGTTGTGGCTTAATAAAGGCCCACTTTCGACGAACTTTCAGATGTTGGCATTTCTTGAGGTAATTGGTTTGGAAACCTTGATTTCCACGAAACAACATTATGAAGATATCCCAACGATGTTCTGTGGAATTTCCCCCTTATTTTGAAGTTCAGGTCAGGTAAAGTACACTGCAGGTAGGAAAGGGAATGAAGTAGGATTGACAAAGAGGACTTGCGGATTATGAAGTGGGTTTTGTCCTATCATGCAATTCTTGTACCATAAGAGGCCTGAAGAGACGGAAATTTCGGGTTATATAAACAGCTACAAATCAGGATTTGACCCCCAGATCATTTCCGTGGTGATACTTTATTTTCCACAGAACCGTTCCAGCCTGAGTATATTAATAGCATTAGTCAGGTAGAAATAAATGGTAGGTAATGCTAAGAAAATAATCCAAACAATAGTATATCAGAGTACGGGAACACGCCCTTTCCTTATACCGAGGCAAGAAGAAGAGTTTTCAAGGACTTCATTTACGGTTTTGTTTGCTTTTTTCTTTTTCAGTACTCTCAGCACCCCCCTCATTACCTGTTATCATACCAACTTTACTCCCAGAACGTAGCCCCCACAGTTTCCTAAACAAGGTATCAAAATCGCGCTACGCTCAAAGCTTACTCAGTGAAAGCCTTATAGGTAGACAAACTTTCTAGGAAGTTCAAAGTGTTCGATCAGTTGGAACCTGTCATCAGATCTGGACCAGGTGAAGCGGTGCCTTAGTGGTGTACTTGGAAGTACGTCAGTCCGGAAAACGAGGGATGCCAGTTCGATTTCTGCTTAGGGCGAAGAGTGGGGGTTTCATTTCGCTTTTCATGATGCCAACTGAGGGTTGAAAACCAGTTTTAGTCCTGAATCCAGATGGGTCCTTCCAGCTATCTCGCTCAAGTACTCATTCAAACTTCCTTCTTTTCCAATATCCTATCAGCAGGAGGTTTAAAACCCTCACTTTGATCACATCTCCATTTCAACTGCCGAAATTCGTTTTCGTTTCTTTACCACCCATCGAGTGTGCACTTTCAAATCATAGTAAACGGCATTTACATTTCCCGTCTCTTGGTTACAGCCGTGGAAACGGGCCATTTTCTGCCCAGGATGCTTCTTTGAGCGCATCACTCGTGTATGTCAAATTCAGCCATGTGTTTCCTGACCCACAATTGCTTGATTTGGGCTTTGAACCGCACTTCTTTAAGGATTTTGAGCACTGTCCTGCTCTTTTGGCTTTCATGATGATCAAGGCAACAAATTTATTCTGCTTAGGATTTCGATCACCATTGATTAGCTTTGGAGCGACTGATTTCCTCTCTATCCAGCTATACTTTAGAGCAATTTTGCTTTAATTTCTAGTGTCGTATTTCTTCATTTAGCTGCATGTGGTTTTGTGTATTTACTTTTTTATCCTTTATGTCAAAGGCGCACCACAACTGGTAATACTAGCCGAAAACTGTGCAGTTGTTCTACAAGAATGCTTAGTTATGAGTAAAATTTTCTCCTCAAGCGGGGATCGGACCCGTACCTCTAGCTTTTCGGGCTCTTGTGCCACCTATGGCTGTTCAGTAAGTAGAAGCAAACTCACAATTCCATCTCAATTGCATCGGACCCGGGATTTAGGAAATTTTAGTACCGATCGCTATTTAGGTGTCTTCGCGGGTTCTAGGTCACCTCTCGTTCAGAATGAGGCCCGGGTTACAATTATCACATTTTCCGTTTTTTCACTGGTACAGCTCAAAAGGATAAGCTCAGGGTAGACCGTGCATCACGTAGTTCTCAACAAGGGCGTCATATTTGAGATTTTTTTGGAAGGGGGTCGTATTCTGGAATAGTAAAGGTCTTGAGACGATTCTCCTTACCATCCTCGCCTTGGCGAGCGTTTTGGAGGGAAAAGGTTAGAGTTGGGCTTGTCGACCGTTCTCAGAATCTATGTAGTACTATAGAAAAAGCCATGATAGTGAATGTGGGGGTGAGGTCGTATTGGGGAAGCCTCGTAAGGCTGATAGTGATAGTGTGGGCCGTATGGAGGCCCAACCCCGGAGAGGGGCCGTATTATTTTTAAAATATGCACAATGCACGGTCGACCCTGCTACAGCTGCGAAATCCACTAACTGGGCGTTGCAGATTTTGGGCCAACGGGACGAAATTTGTTACTATAGCAAACAGCGATGGCGTGAGGGACCCAGTGACGTTTTGGGATGCGCCACGTCATTCAGTGCCATTCGATTTCTGGACAATGTTGAATTGCGTTTCATGGAAGGGCTTCCGATCACAGTTGGGTTTTTCTTTCGAAAAGGCTCATATCGATCCCAGCGAAATGATGATATTCGGCCTAGCTAGAACCCTACACAAACCCTTCACTCTACGCGGATCTGCGAGATAGTCTATCAAATGCGCAATCTGCAAGCTGATTGCGCATTTGTAAGGGGGGGGGGGGTAGGGAGTGGGGACGAAAAACGAAAACTGAGCAATTTTGTTGTGAATTGGAAGCACGGATTTTTTTGTTTTTTTGTGACCAAATAATACCATTTTACAACCACCCAGCGCTTTCCTATAGTGTAACTAAGCCAACCCTTTTTTCGAATCATACAAGCGCTTGTGACAATTGTGACCATGCCAGGGCTCAACCAGGATATAAGCTCAAAGTGGGCTTTGATGTTTTAAACCTCCCTGTTAGGGTGTAATAAAATCACCTCACACCACCCTATGAGGCTATAAAGCGTTCATATTTCACGAAACTGGGCTCATTTTGCGCGCGAATTGCTTTCTCGAGCACCTTTCCCGACCGCATTTCGCCCTTTTTGGTCATGCCACCACCATATTTGGACAGCTTTTCTGAAATGTTTATTTGTCTTGTTCTATGTATCTATTGAAAACACTGCCTCGCTTAGATTTAACTATCGACAGTAATTCGCTAGTTATGGCCGTATTTTTTGATAATTGGTGGATGGACCTGTTCGGGACAGGACCTTCCAAGCTTCTCAGCCTTAATTAATGCTTAATACCTACATTTGGAAAAAGTTGACCCAGTTCTCTAGCCACAGAACCCTGTTCAAACACTGAGCAAGCAACCGTGATCTCAGTAAGGTGTGGGGCCTTGATCGCTGATCAGTCCCTTTTTGGGATACACCACGCATCCATCACTCATCGCATGTGGACGGCTGATTACTCCGACTATCCGCATTACCATCCATTTTCGAAGCATCCATCTACCACGGAGGGGGGTGGTGTCATCTCGAGACGTTAGACCTTTTTGTCGCTAGACCCTGCCATTGAATTAGAGTTTACTGTGGAAGGCAGCCAATTAAAATCAGGCCAGAGATTTTGTCGATGGTGCAGGAGTGAAGAAAATACCATGACGAGTGGCCCAATGGGACCCCTTCTGTGCCACTTGATTCCGCATTGATACGGATCTAATCGGTGCGGCCCTCTTCAACGCTAATGCTTTCTCTCTGCTAAACGGCTAGAGTAAGCGGCGAGAGGGTGGCGCGCAGCGGCACGAGCGGTGTTGGTTTGGCCAGCTAAGCCGCTAAAGCAGACCCGTCGCTGCCAAACGTGCATCCTACTGCACCCTTAGTGAGTCCGTCTGTCTTCCCACTGGGTTAAGTTGCTCCTGCTCTACCTCAGACTTATTGTGGAATCCTCCTTTGATGAAAGCCATAGCACATGGCGTATAATGCTGACTATTTTATCTATACTTTGTTGCTTGCCTTCTTGAGCTCATCTGAATGTTTCTTTCAGCCTAGTTCTATCCTGAACTTCCTCAGCCGCCTTCCTTTCAATGAAAGCGTCTGGGATTCTTAGCGCTCCTTTGCTAAAAGCCTCGTTCGTCTTCATTTATTACATTTAACATTCCAGATGAAACAAGTAAGTGGAGAAGCGGAGCAAGTGTAGAAATAGGTTGAAGAGGAAGGAAGTAAAGTTGGGCAGCTTTGCACTTTTCACAATCCACTTTTCATCTGTTCCACTTCGTTATCAACAGAAGCCCTTTATAGTTAACGAATAACTCCCAAGGGTTCAGAAATTTGCATTCTGACGACAATGGGACAAAATTAGGCACATCTTGACCTAAGTGCATTCTACTTATAGTGGATTCAGACCTTGGTGGGTGTATTTCTCGTCCTCTATGAGTGGGACGTTAAGCTCTTGGCTTGTGTCCTACATAGAACAGTCTGCAAGACTTCAAACTCGAATCATTGCTCTCTCTGCTAATCATATTGTTTTCCGTATTAGATTACAGTTTAAGTCAGAGGCAGTGACTACGGTAGGGAGGGGCGGTCCGGTTTTGATAACGTCATTGAGCGTCATTGGTCGAAGGGCGTGTTTAGGCGGTCCTAATCACACCCCCACTGCACGAGCGGCCTTGCCCACCATGGGTGTTCAAGGACATTATCGAAACAGCACCGTCCTCCAGCTATCGTGACCACTTCTTTTGGACGTTCACGGGTTACGGTGGCACTCTGGTTACGGGTTGGATTGGGGCAAAATTATCCAGTAATTATAGTGGATCTTGTAAAGCAGCATGGAATTAATTGGCTGGTTACCGTAACTGGTTTCGCTGGTATTTTTGAGGCATTGAAATGCCGATAAGGGCCGAACAGGGGCTACAAAATCCTCTGAACTGGTCCCTATTGATTTTGCTCGCTCTAAAAATTTCTGTGGTTCTGAAGTTATTATATCCAGTAGCTTACCATTAGGGTGAGGGTTCCTCTGAGGGAGGCCCATGACCGAGCCATTCAAAGTGAAAAACCTTCTGATGCGATCCTTTTCGCTACCCCTCCCCCTCTGGGAACTTTCAATCCCCTTAACCCATTCTCAAACATCTCATTAAGCAAGTAGAGCGAGGTCGTGGGGATACTAGCTATAGTTTCCTGTTAGATATCCAAATTTTTTTCAGAGTTTCTGAAAGTTCTAAAAATAAATAAATAAATGATAAATAAATAAATAAATAATGAATAAATAAATAATAAAACATCTTGCCGAGACCATCTACAATGACACTAAAGCCGCGATCTCACCCCCTCCCTCACCACCTCCTCTCAACGCCAATTAAGTACCAGTGCATCTTCTTACCACGGATTCTGCGGCCCTTGCTTGCCTCCATGTTGATGATCTATGTTTCCAAGTGAATTTGCCTGATTCGTCGTAAAAATTTGCATCGATTAAAAATGATATCATCGAGCTCTAAACATGTTTTCAACGACTAACGAAATCAGCTTTCCATTACGGGACCTCAACAGTTGGACGCATTACTCTCGTCGAGCCGGCGATCAACTCAACCACCTCGTTCCACCCTTTTTATGCTTAAAAGCGCACGTTTCCGCATCATTTCACCCCACAATTGGCCACAATAACTTCTCGAGGCCACTCAGACCTTCCCCGAACCATTCCGAATATTATACTTTCTTAAACTCTCGGCTATATATAACCTGTCATGGGTAAAGTGTGGGGTAGCATGTAGTCCTCAGTCAAACGCGTTATTTATTTGTTTGTTTATTTATTCACTGTTCAGGTTACTTAGCCATTTGTTTATCTATTCGTTTATTTATTCATTTATTTATTTATTTACCTATTTATGTATTTATTTTATAACAAATGCACTTCACTCGACGACATTAAACAGCTGCTATCATGCTGTTGAAATTTTGATACAGAACCATAGCAGTTTCGAGCTCATCGGCAAGATCTATAAGTTTATTTACCTGTTTACTTACCTATAATTGTTTATAGTAATAATAATATTAATAAACTGACACGCCCGTATGAACACATAGCTAATCTCACATTACACAGTACGCGCAGCAATTCGTCCACTGTCCGTATGCCTCGCTGCGCGAGAAGGCAGGGACGCAGAGGCAGTGGACGAGTCGCGGCGCGGTAGGCCTCGTGACAGATACCCTACGGCTAGACAATAAGCAATCCCTTAACATAGGATCTTCAAATTTGTAACACAACTTTACCACCCCTTACCCCCCGTCAAAATTAACCGGGCTGGATAGCTCTAGCAGCAAATTAACTTCCTTGCACATACTGAGCTCACAACAGGAATTTAACGTGATGAATGCAGTAATAGGAAGGAAACTTGCAGCTAGAGAAGCTTGCAGTAATAAAAAGGAAATAAGCTAGTGGTAACCAACATCCGGGCTTCCAGAGCGTGATTTCGCCTGCTTCAACTTTATCTGAGGAATCATGACGCCATGTAGGACCGGTCAAAACGTTACGTGATATAAGGCGGCGATGATCGGCGAATCAGGCCTTTTGAGTCTTCGTGGCATTTAGGCATGGGGGCTAGATCATTTCCAGGTTCGAAGGTCCAACAACTTCACTGAAGCTGTCCAAGAACGCTTCCATTCCTTCCTGAGGCCGGTGGTTACGATGGCAAGGCCTCCCATTGGGAGCCATGGTAGAGGTGTTCAGTGATACAGGGATGGAGAAAAACCAAGAATAATGGCCTCGAACCTGAGAAATGGGGACCATTGCATTCTCTTGAGCCCATCATGAGTATATTCATCACGGCTAACGCTATGGGGAATCGGTCCCCAAAACGGTGAAAATCCATTTGGGGGGGGGGGCACTCAATTGAGTTCTCCGATACTTGAGATAGGAATGATGCGCTCATGATACCATATCAGATCATTCTAGATGTACTTTCGATAAGTGTCGCTGTACTGTGGAAACACCTTGAGATGCTTTCATATCTGTACCTGCCATGGTCCAAGAAAACGGTCCTGGACCATGGGGACGGACTCTATACCCAAGTATAAGGGTTTAGGCGTTCCAGGGTGGTTACCACGTGGAAACAACTGCGCAGGAAGTGGGCGAAATCCGTGGATTTTGGGACATCCACCGGTTCTTATCAAATGGACACCACAAATGATTCATTCGTATGTATCTTATCCTTGTGACAGAAAGTCCGGAGAAGTGCTCTCTAGGACTAGGGATGATATAGCAAGGAGTGCCCCCTCCAAACTGGATTTTTACCCCCCAAACTACTCTACTTCGATCGGGAACGCAGTTCTCATACTTAGGAATAAGAGAAGCGCCCAGAGATGGCTAGTTCTACAGGGTGGGCAAAAATTACGGTAACAACAAAAATTGGTTATATAAAAGCGATAAGACCGAGAAGTGGCAAAGCAACAACACATTCATATTGGTGAAAGGTCATCAGACAGGAAACACTATTACTCCTTGGAGTAGCCGCTTCCTGTGTTGATAAATAAACGAAGATTCTCTAGAAGGTGGTCGGCCCTATTGTGTAGATGGGTGTTACCGAGTAGGTCCGAGGCTTTCTCTAGCGACTGCTCAACTTGTCGATGTTACTCTTATGCTTGTAGCAATGCTTTGCTTTCAGCACACGTAATGTAAAGCATTTCAGAGGACTAGAGTTGGGAGAGCTACGTTCCTGATTCTCCAATATGACGAAGTCCACGATATTCTGTTGGCATCAAATTTCAGGCAATTCGGGCGGGCGCCCAATCTAGCTTTAATTCCCTGTGTTTTATATTAGATTTCTTTTTTTGTCTGAAGCTTCAACCGCGACGTAAAAGAGTCGAGCTGATTTCTACTATACAGTTTATACCATGAGCAGCAGTTGTCCGAGGTGCCTCCGAATCGTGATCACTGCTCATATTATTTCTGCGAAAACGATCACTGATTGACTGGCTGGCTTTTCACTGATACTAGCCTAGATGCTCTTCCTATTGACGTATATTTTGGCAGCAGAATCTTTCATCAGGGAAAACGATCGACAAATGAAGACCATTACGGAATCGGGACAATGTCTTTTAGTATCATTGTTTTCTGTTCAATTTCCCTGCATCAGTTAGGAGTTGGGCATTTTTATATTAACAAATCATTTTGCTAAAACATGTGCACTCAAATCGCTACATGAAATTGCGTTCGGTAGATGTTGCAGCGACCAAACGACAGATTGAACAAGCTGGCTTCCGGCGCTCCCTCGCACCTATCTTCGAGAGATTACTCGTAAGGTCGCAGATGCGATCCTCTCAGGTTCAGGCCTATTGCATCTGGTAGACTGCCTATCCCACTTCGTTATGGTGGTCGATGGAAGTTTCATAGAGCCTCTGAATCGTCATGCTATGTAACACAATCAAGCAGCTCCGCGGAGCAAAGTAGGGGTTGCTACTCGGGAAAGAAAAGGATTGCCCATCACGGAATCGTTATATCTCTTATAAAAAAAATCAAAGATTGAACAACCAGTCATCAAAATATATACATAGAATATTTATCAAAAACTCCTGGTGCTTGAAATTGAAAAATGACTGCGGCAACCTCTTGTTACCGTAATTTTTGCCCACCCTGTAGAGAACCATTCCCGAGCAGGGCATTGCTGCACCCAGCTCCTGCTCTGCCTTTCTGACGAGACGTAGATCCCGCGGCGAGAGTCCGACGGTGAGAGAGTAGCCAGTCGCTAGGCGAGCAGTGGTGCGGGCTGCTACAAGCATGCTCTCCACTGCAGAATGGGCATCGTCCCGCACCCTGAGAGACCCGCCTGCTTTTCGAATGGGTATATTTCCCCATCTTCAACCTCCGACCCATCATGGAATCCTCCATCTGACGAGATTATGCAATAAGGACCCGACAGTGATTATTAACGGATCTGAATTTTTTCGAGTGCCGTCATTGTCTCTTTGTCCTGGTGAGCCTTGAGCTGAGAACAAGCTCAATTCGCCGCCGTGCAAGGCCCAAAAATCGCTCGTCGAACGCCTAACTATTCCATTTGCTTTTCAATGTCTTGCTCATTGATGAATGCATTTCTCCTTCTCAATTACATTTATTCACATAACGCCATTTCAATGAATTAAACATCATCTCATTGAGAACAGCCTCCCCCAGCAGAAACTATTCAATCATTCATTAGGAGCACTTCAATTAGCGAACGCCTCATGTCAAATGCAATGGATTCATTTGCAAAATTTCTACAGGACTTCTTTCAAGACTTACTTCACTCGTTCGACTCTGACGTGAACATGTCCTTAGGTCTTACAGGTGCAAAAAACAGGGAAGGCTTCAAAGTGGGGAAGAGCGCGAAGTGCCTAGTAAAGTTTCCAAGTATTACCTTGATTAAAGAGTTTACAGGTTCAAAAATTCATGAACATGATGTATTAGGTTGTCTCATAAATAGTGTCGTTTTTCTTCGAACAAAAAATTTTAAGCTGAAATCCTAAGCTTTTATAACATCTTAAACACCATTCGAAAGAAAATTGCCAGCTCTACAAAACGGCATGTTTGGTTTTTATAATCACTGCGCAGTCTTCAAATTTCGAGCCTGCAAAATGGGAGGTCCAGTCGACGAAAATCAGCCAAACCGACAGCGAGCTCTAACTCTATTTTTCCTGAAGAGAAATCAATCAATGATGTACCCTTCACTTACTCATGACCTCTTCTGAACATTTCACTGTTGGGTTGTGGAAAAACACTTCCCCCATTTCTTTACGAATTTGATTTTTAATAAGCCATAGTGTTCTTCAAACTAAAAATTTTCCCCTAAATCACCATTGTTTCATATGAAGTGATATAGCATTCGTGAGCAGATCTACTGCTCAACTTGCCCATATGTTTTGGTTTTATACTCGTGGTGAATCGGGTCAAATTTTAGGCTTGCGTGATAGGGTGTCCAGTACACGAAAATGACCATATTACTTTGCAAAAAATTTCCCTTGAAAAGGAGAGAAAATTGATCAGGCATACATTTCCAATTTAGGCATGACTTGCTCTTAACATTCCACTAGTTTTCAATGTCTCGGCTGCAAAAAGTTTTTGGCATAAATTTCAAGAGGTGGTGCATGACGATCGAGTTCTGGCGGAAAAGCCGAATCTGCGAAAGTAGCAACACGACTTTCTGACAAGCATAATAGCGAAATGTTCAGAAGGTCATGAGTAAGTGAAAGGTACATTAATGATTGGTTTCTCTTACGGGGAAATAGTGTTAGAGCTCGTTGTCGGTTTGGCTCAATATTTTTTGTTTGAAGAAAAACGACACTATTCATGAGACAACCTAATAATTATGTATGTGATCAGCTGGTAACCGCTTGTCCAGAAGGATGAAAAACGCTGTTTTACACATCGGCCACCCTTCCAACTGATTGCATCATGTGCGGAAATGTCATTCTATGTTTTTGAAAGGACATCCAGTACGTGGCGCATCCCAAAAAGATCTGGATAGGCCCCAGGCACTTAATTCATTTATCGTTTGAGTAGTCGTGAATGCACTGCCCTGAAAGTTCCATTTTGTTGGTGGCGTGGGGAGGGGGGGGGGGTGTGGGGAGGGCTTACGAATGTAACAGAACTTAAAGACACCGCCCACGAAAA
>KZ346193.1:18109-30939 GCA_002352805.1 Teladorsagia circumcincta | reverse complement strand
CCAAGTTTTACCTTGATCAAAGAGTTCACAGGTTCAAAAATCCATGAACATTATTTAATTATGTGATCAGCTGCTAACCGCTCGTCCAGAAGGATGAAAAACGTTGTTTTACACATCTGCCACCCTCCCAACTGATTGCATCATGTGCGGAAATGTCATTCAATGTTCTTGAAAGGACGTCCAGTACGTGGCGCATCCCAAAAAGATCTGGATAGGCCCCAGGCACTTAATTCTTTATCGTTTGAGTAGTCGTAAATGCACTGCCCTGAAAGTTCCATTTTGTTGGTGGCGTGGGGAGGGGGGGGGGGTGTGGGGAGGGCTTACGAATGTAACAGAACTTAAAGACACCGCCCACGAAAAGCGCACTGTTCTATCTTCCCTATGCGCGTCTACGGATTGGAGCTCACCATTCATAATCAGAAGGAGATAAACGGAAAAGTTGTGTTTGTTTTGGTGAACATTTGGAAGGGCAAACAGAATGTTTCTCGTTCACATTCCCGCCGTTAACAGTCACATTGTCACAAAAATTGTCGGCAGGACTTTGTGTCTTGGGATTTTGTCAGCAAAAAATCGTTTAGCCGTCCTATCCGCTGCACCTTCATATGTCACGCTAGAACTTTAAGAGCTAAAACTCGAGCCAGCACTACCCGTTCAACCCTGAATTCCTTCTTGCAACCTTCCTTCATCACCTTACACATAACTGCACAGTCGCACCAAGAGCCCATCGGCTCCGCCTATGTGTCCGCTAACTGTCCATGCAATGTGCAAATTTCGTACGTTTCTTTTCGGAATCTGCTTCCATGCATGGGACTTTGTAGGCTGCCTTCAATGATCTACACATAAGGGTAACGTGTGGAAGCCAGAAAGCAGGTCTCCGTGCGCAGTGCTTTTACTGGTATTAATGAACTTGCACAAAAGGAGTATTCTTACAAAAGGACGATTTGCTGCAAGGCAATGTGCAGATAGACATGTAAATAGATATAAAGCCGGGTTACCTCTACAAATTAAAATGTGTGCCAGTTGGAAATTCAAGAGACAACAGGGCAACACTTTGCCAAGATTTGAGGTGGGTCCAACAACTAACGTACGAGCGCTTCGTATGTTGTGGTCGATGCCGGAGACCAAACCTTCTGCGGACCTTTGATGGTGTCATGTTTCAAGAGGACGCCTAGTCGGCCTTTGGAGTCTGGACGGCTTCATCGTCTCGAATGGCGTAATAGCATTAGGCTGTCAGAGGCGGCTCGTTATTCTCTCTTTCTTTCTCTTCACATATTAGCCATCGTCTTGTTCGCCGAAATGAGCGCGTCTTTCCTGAGTTCATTAGTCAACGACTTTCAAAAGCACATCTTTAGTTCCGGGGAGGCATAGTTTGTCGTTGCAACGCCGATCTCCGCATCCAGAGGTCGAGCAGCCTTCTGGCTCCGTGGTATCGAATGCTACTCTTGTTCTTCATTTTTAGTTCTTTGTTCTCAATAATGCTCTCAGTAACCTTTGAAAACTATTGAACCTTCACCGCATCCTCATTTATTACATTGTATTTTTGAAAGCTGAACTTTGCTGACGCGAACTTCGAATTTCTTCTTACGACACGTCACCTTACAATTGACTACACACGCGTATATCGCTACATTAGCCCTTTGGCTCCGCCCTGGTGTTCGCGAACCGCCCACAAAGTGGCTTCCGATCGATTGCTTTCGGATTCCGGGTTCGCATTGAACTTCTTCTGTAGGCTTTCACGTAAATCTCTATATTCGGACAATATCTACCTAAACAAAGCAAAGCCGAAGTAATTCCTTATCAGACCATATCAAAGTAGATCCGAGTCCGCGTCTTCTGCCGGGGGGGGGGGACTACTCGGACTCTCTCGAGGAGGAGCCGTGGTATTTCTACTACGAAACCCAATGGGAGTGACCTTCTGATATCAAGTTTGCTTCAACTTTGAATAAAAAGTTTTCATCATCGCTATCTAAATCTAAGTTACCCTAGGGCTATTTGAACCTTTTCGAGGAACTGGAAAGGTCATAAATTCGTTTTCATGCCAATTTGCTACCCATTTTCCATTCTGTAGAATGACCACTCGAAAATAAACCAAAATGCTAAGTCCAAGGATAAACCTGGTTTGACAGTTTTCCATTTTTCACGGCTTCACTTTTACGGGCACCAAATATTTAGCATCCACATGTTGGATTTGTGGAACAATTCACAGAATTGGGTAAACTTGCAAAAGAAAAAATTAGTGCTCAAAGGGTGAACAGGATTTCTCAGCAAATAGACCAGGAGTTAAGATCGGGAGGATTCATTGCTTCACCTATTTCCCAGCCCCGTTTAGGAACTTACCTAAGGCAGGGGATGCAAAGCAAGTTAGCTAGAACTTATAGTCTGAAGCACAAGACGAGAAATAGGCCGTAGAACTCATAGAAAATCCAAGCAGGAGCGGGTCGCACTTACCCAGAACTACTCCCGGCGCAGTGGTAGCCGCTAGTTGAGATGGGTCCTTTTAAATTCAATAGCCGCCGAAGATGGAGAACCTTGCTGGCTCTCATTGTCGTTGTTTTGGTCTGGCCTGAGCCACTTGGTCGGAGCTCCCTTGGCCCACTTTGGAGTTGTTGCTGTCAGAATTCATGGCCACTACTCGGTCTGCAATAACCACCACACCAGCCGCCGCCTCCAC
This sequence comes from Teladorsagia circumcincta, assembly GCA_002352805.1. Classification (NCBI taxonomy): domain Eukaryota; kingdom Metazoa; phylum Nematoda; class Chromadorea; order Rhabditida; family Trichostrongylidae; genus Teladorsagia; species Teladorsagia circumcincta. The sequence goes on along the minus strand of KZ346193.1, from coordinate 28,268 downwards.
TCGACACAACGGTTCCGCCCACCGATGAAGAGCAATGGGTTGACGGCGCTGGAGGCAACATGAGCACCACATGCATACACACATTGATGTGGTTCTTTTCGCTCCCATTCTAACCGCGGCTATTTTGACGCTCATTGGTATTCTGGGCTCATATTTTGTTGAGGAACTCAATGCATTACCAAATATTCACTATCAAACCTACCTGACCATCGAGGAAATCTCGAGAGGTTTATGGCAAATTTAAACTCTTCTCCTTGAGTCGACAAATTGCATTAGCTAGCCCATTTTCAGACAAATTAGGTAGCGACCTCGACTAATTCACTTTTTCTCGAAACCACTACCCTGCCTAGTGGACCTTTGGCTCTGTATTACTATCTTCCTTGTCAAATTTCTTGGCACCATTTACAACTATTACCACTTTTCCCAGAATCGTGATGGTTTTCTTTTCTCAATTTGTCTCCTCGTTAATTTTGGCTATGAAGTTACTTACGGGGTAGCTTGAACGGAAAAACACGAAGATCTCAACCGCTCGGCCCAAGCGTTTGGTATTCGCGCTACATGCGCCGACGTCAAAAGGCACCAAAAGGTTGAGCCGACAAAATTACTGAGAATTTTTTCGAAAAGATTTTTCTCTCAGAGAGCATAAATATCACATTGTTCTACCGCGAAAACGCTTAGAACTCGTGAAACTGGGGTCTGCACCAACTAGGCGCAGAAACGCTGGCGCCTATGGCGCGGGCGGACACCTAGATCTCTTGCACTGAATAGACGTTATCCGTGTTCTACATACACTTTCCCTAGGGGCAAATTTTTGGCCCACTAGAGAGAGGGAAAACCGTCTCAATCCTGATAAAAAAAAAGGGGGGGGGGTTGAAAAGGGGTACCAAATGGATAGTGCCAGTTTTCCATACTTCCAAATTCTGCAATGTCTGAAACCCTTCGTGAAAGTTTTTGTCAGTACATTTTTATTCCACACAGAAGCTCCTAGGAGAAGAATTCTCGTCTTATATTAACTGGATCTCTCTGTTGATCAATTTAAGGAATAAACCCCTGAAATTTATTTCCGCAGCGTTTCCTTGTGGTAATTTCACGTGATCCTATAAAAAAAGTTGAAAGGCGGGCATGTTTGTTGATCATCATTTGGAGTGCACCCCTCGGTTCATCCCACTATAGCTCATTTCAATTACCATTGACCTGAAGCAACACCCCAGCAGAATTGGTGTCGAAGAATCTATTTGGTGGGTGGGATAAAGTATCCCACGAGTGTCAAAGATGTGCCGTTGTCGCGGTTCGAAAATAGCGCTAGGGCCTTACAAAGTCAGCATTTTGCGACTGCTCGTAGCATTTGGACGAGATACCTCGCACGCACCCCATGGTACATAACGTTTTCATACGGCGTTGTGGCTAATTCAAATACACGCGGGTTAGTGGAGCCATGGAGCAAGCAAGCTCGAACAGCTCGTCCGACCCGCCCCTCCCTTGTTCGGGAGGGGATACTTCTTAATGGCTTCATCGACGGTTTTCTTTGCTTTTTTTGATTTTTAGTCGAATGATCATCTACAACTCCATTATCGATCGCTGAAAACCCACAAGTCTGATCTGGGAGAGCTGCTTCGAACCTTCAAAGTGTGACATTTCCTTTTGCTTCACAGTTCGCGTACACAACCCCGTACCCTTCTCAAAAAGTGTGCTTACCCAATTTTTGATTTCTGCTCTGCTGAAGTCGACTTTTCAATTCTCTCAAGGGACATTTGGCGCTGCTGCTTTCACGGCATCCCTCCTAAGAACCCCCTACACTTTACGACACCCCAGGGCTTCTAAGCCGACTGGAGTAGGATTTGAGCTGAACGCATCCAACCTATTTATCATTGTCAAGCCAAGCGATTCAAGGCGGTCAACCAAAGATCCAAGCTCTATTTTTGCTCAATTTTGCTAGCCCTCTAACTTTCAAATCTTAATTTAGTTTTTGGCTGTCCATCTCTTCTTTACGTGCTTCTATAGTTGAAGATTTTTTCCCGGCCAGAATAAATTTACTACCTCGCTAGTTTGCAGTCGAAGCATAAAATTACAACAGCTTAACAAAAAAAGTATATTTGCACATCTTTGACATGGTGCCAAATCCTAGCGTAATATTTTGGCAATACTATTTGGTAAAACAATAATGTTTTGTATTTTATGATAAGAGGTGGTATTTTTTACATTCTTCCTTTTGTGCTGATAGGCCAACTTTTTGAGAATTTCTCGAAAAGTACTACGGTAATCTCAAATATCAGGTTACCGCAATGAGTGGCGACCCAATCGTATACGTGGAAAACAATTTCTCTGTTGTTTTTCGTACGTTGGAGGAAGTCCAGATGGCCTCGTTTCTTGATTGTTTTTCGATTTGGAGCCACGCCAACTTTTGTTGATGCCAATGCAAGGCCGGCTTTTTAGATGAGACCTTCTCTTCCGGCTCCATCTTATCACATAGGAATTCTCTAGGAAGCGCGGGTCGCCATAAGACCCTAGGACGATTCTCTGAGGTAGCAGAGCCTCAAGCACCAGAAGTTATGGCACTCTTGCTAACTGGAAGTCCTGTGAAGCGCCGTAAAGCATTGTTTTTGAGAACCCACCTCTTTTACTCATTCGCAGCATACACGGTGTCTGCACCCTCTCGTGCGAGGTACTCTCTTGCACATATCCTCTCCTACTCGCGCAGTATCTCTCCCTCGCACCACAGTCGAGCTTAAAAATGGGGGGGTCTGGTTTCTAGTGTTTTTTAATGATTTCTTTCTCTTCACTAACGGTCCTCTTCCAAAGGTTCGTCTTCGAAAGTTTTCGTGCACTCTTTCAGAAAATTGATATCGATTTATCGATTGAATGCTGTCGACTAGGTCTCTCGCCTTTTGTCTCTCAGTCGTCTCTTCCTGTTAACTGTATGACGAAGATATCATTCGCAAATAAAACCAATACTTAAATGATCGTTTCGTCGACGTCGCAAAGCCGCTCGGCTACGCCCTCCATCAACGTCTTTTTGTTAGCCGGAAAACAATGACATACGCCACAACCTCATTGGACCAAGCCGTTTGAGACAATAGGCTCGGAACCTTTTAGTAGCTCCGTTAGCAGCTTTGACATCAACACAAATCTGCTCTTGTTTTCGGCTTTTTGATTCTTCTATTCTTGGCTTGAATCACGGGTAGAATCTCGAGTAGAACTCATTGGTTCGGGCAGTAATAATTACCAGTCCTGGAGTACTTCCTCAGCCTTCATATGCCCTTACCAAAATTGACGCTCAAATGATCAAAAGGGTTGTCAGTAACGCCCTTAATCTCAGCGATAGAGACGCAGAGCACAACACAGTGCCTCCCCCCCCCCAACTCCATTTTTACCATTGTTCTATTCAAAGTGTAGCGTTTCTATGGAGCAAGCAAAACGTGGCACTAAAGAAAGTCAGCGGGACAACCAAGCTCATGTCCCAAAACCTCATTACACGGTTCAATCACGTAGCATTTCGGCATTTTCAATGGATAACGAGTGGCCCGAACTGGGATTATATTGGCGAATGTGGTCTGTTCTGTCCGCGATTGGAAAGCAATTTAGCCTCATGAGTCTCATAATAATCATCATGACAACCACAATGAGCTCTGGCTCATGAACCCAAATGCTTGCGCTATTATTGGAACTGCTTGCGGCCCATTCTTTCCTAATCCACATGCATTCCATGTCAATTTGCTAAAATTTTCACGTCCCTTCGATTAGCTTTGGAGTCATCCACACCTTGAAGCCCATGCACCCCATATGTGGGCTGCAGTTCGTCAACGGTATGGGACCTTACAGCCCATTTCTATAAACAAATTTCAACTTCTCCTTCCGCTTTTTTATCAACATCATTAAGTAGGGTTCCTCCTGGGTCATACAATAGTTTTCCTTTCAATTTACTCAACAAGATTCTTGAAAATTTCACTGAAGTCCCACGCGACCACGATTTTTTGAATGCGCCATGTCTTCGCATCATTTTCCAAAAAGACCCAGTTCGGGTGTCGACCTCATGGACTACTAAAATAGAAGAATAGTGATTTCATGAAGAACGGCTGGATTTTGTCTCGATGGATTGAACACAAAAAAATACTCACAGGGCGAACTAGATGACTGTGCCAATGTTTCGTCACCTTGATTAGGGCTAAAAATCAGACACCTTATGCCTACAGTGAAATCTCCCTTTGGAAATGGACTTGTGACCAGGGTCAATCCGCCACGTTCTCAATTTTCCGAAACTTTGCGACCCCTACCACCACCATCTCCTCATCCTTGAAGGGCTCTCTCATCACAATTCCCCTTTCTCCTTCACCAACCATAACTCTCACCATCATGGCTGTTTCTACAGTATTGATTCTGGACCCATTCGACACTGCTCAGCTCCGCCCACTTTTCCGTCCAACTGACCGTTGAGCGGGGTGGGGGGAGAGGCTGAATTGCTAAAGTGGATAGATTGATACCACGAAGCTGCAAACCACTGAGTGTACCTAGTTGCCTACTTCTTACTACTTTGGCAAAGCTTTCACCGAATCCGTTAGAAAAAAAACCTTTACAAACAACCCCTTAAGCGATCTCCATCAACCTCGTTCCCACTATGACGACCTTGCTCAACCCCAAAATGCAATCTACAAAACTTTCCGGAACATAAACGCATCCCTTTCCACCGAATAGTGCGAAGGACGGTTGACTCTCCTTGTAACCCTTTTTTCGTTCCAATAACCATGTAGCGTCTTTGTTTACTGTAACAGATAAAATCTCCGACTTTTTCCTTCTATGCAATGCCTTCTGGGTTTTTTTTTTTGAAGGGCTTTGTAGTTTCGGGAATCTGGCTAAACTTTTGTGTTTCTGAAAAAAACAGTTTCCAAAGTCGTAAGTTGGTTCACATCAAGTTCGTTATAATTTTACCCTGAGGCATAAGTATTCAGATGCAACTGTCAATTGAACATACGGAGGACAGTTAAAATTCGGGTCAGTGCTTCTGCCCTAATAGAGAAGCCTGACACCTTCACACCAAATTGCTGAGGCGGATGATTTGATACAGAGGACTTAGTACACTTGAATTCTCAACAGTTTGAATTCCTTTCTTGACAAATGCTCCTCCAACAGGCTTCTAATCGATTCCTTCTCTTTCCTCTGGGAGGCTCTATTTGGCATCACTGTTCCTATCCATTGCCAAGAATGTCTCACTTAGAGGAAGATAACTTCAGGGCTATGAATATGTTCGTAGAGACCTCATGAATAGTAGATTCCGTTGTCGATATGTGGTTGCCTTCATTGCTCCCAGGAACGACTAGCAATAAGCAATCGAGCATCACTTCTTATTGCTATTTTCTCGACCCATTTTCAGAAAATTGACTTTTCAAACAGTGAAGTCCTCCCTTGAGATGCGCCACACATTTTACTTCCACATTATGGTTGTAATTGAACTTGAATGCTTGTCCCATCTTCTTCACTGTAAAACACGGAGAGGGAAAATTTCTTCTCATTTGGTTCGAGCAAGGGCACGTGCGAAACAGCCGTCGAACCACTTCTTTATACTTTTGTCCTTCAATAACTTAAAGCAACAGTCCCAGCCGGTCGAAGTGGGCGTGGCTAACAAAAATCGCACCCCCATTTGCCAGCCGTAGAAATTCATTCACGATCACGATTTGCATCGTGAATCGAGTTCAAATATTCCCTGTCATTCCAAACGCTCGCAGGTGGAGGTCTTGATCACACGATCTCCACGGCTGGCGAGAGGTGGTGCGAGCTTCGTACCCCACGCCCACATCGTCCCTGCTGGGAGTGTTGTTTTAAGCTCAATCTTTTTTCTCCAATAGCCGACGAAGAAGTGATGGAAGGTTGATTTGGGCAAACTCTATCCCCGATTTATCACTACCAGGATGAGGCACGTGTCCAGAGATTTAACTAATACATCAGTACCATTACCCGAGAAAGAGTGCAGTCTCTCTCTCCCTCCTCCTTATCCCTTAAGAACTATAGCATATTTTGCATTCATTTGATTCAACAATTTCACATAATTTATCGCTGACTAATTTCCGTAAGAAATTCCCCATTTCAAATTTTTACCCTTTTTCATATTCACTTTCCACTTCCAAACCTGAATTTTCCGGTGCTCCATGCCCTTTCCAAGCACCTGCCCGTTATATGCTCACGGAATTACAGCTGATTTCACAGAATGCAACCCTGTGCGCTAAAGTTACGTCATTTCATAAACTGAAGCATATGATTTGCTAGAATTTTTAGCACATTTCACATCCGATTTCTCACTTTCTGGAAATCACAGGTCGAAGCGGCTTTTATCACTCCGTTTGGCTAGTGTAGAAGTTTTTGGTAGGCTCAAAGGCAGCGATTACTCGAAGTAGATTGATGGCCGGAGAGTGTCTTGGAAAGTGGTCGACACCAACGAAATCAAGGCATGGAATCAGGGTTTGGCTATGTCGGATAGAATTTTTCGAAAAAAAAATGATAGATAGAAATTAGGAAATAGAAAACACCAGATTAATACATAAAATAAAATGAAATAAAAATAATATGAATATCAGAAGGAAAATTGCAAAGTTGTGGGCTGTTCTGCCAAAACATATTGGACCCTATTCATCAAGATTCCATTCAGTCGCTTTTTAGCTTTTTACACGAATTCAGAACTTTCGGGCAAATCTGAGCTCAATCGATTTTCACTATCTGGTCATCTGGACCTTATCTCTCCTTCCTCGTTCCTAATTGAACTATTCCACATGATTTATTTCTCGTAGTGTGGCGCCATTTCCTGTTTCGAGGACCGCCCCTGAACAAGCCACTATGTTATGTATTGTCCTCATAAAAAGCTAAGTTTTGCTGAACATCTCTTCGCTCCCCTTTCTTTAATGCGATACGGAGCTGACGCAGTGGTTAGTGGCGTCTTTATCGCGCGCATGGCCCAGGGGTAAAATCTGGAAGATTCCGGCCAGTTTACCCAAAACTTTCGTCCAGATGGGAGACATGGGAGACATAAGCTAGGCCCACTGACTTGTCCCAGAGGATGGAACATTGCCTTGTACCGGCTCACCCCGGCAACCCTGCACTGCATAGGTTCGCTTTCAAATATCATAGCGATTCCAAACTAACTTCTGATGCACGGCCCATTTCGAGGAGAGATTGACCAAAACCAGATACTTCATCTTTCATTTTACAAGACGAAGCGTTTTTCACCTAAAAATTTGTTGCTTCTAGATCACTGAACATAGGCTCATGGAAATATTGCTCCGAAATTGGCCCTTCACAGTCATTGAGCTCGAGTGGATGCAGTTGGCTAGCCGGTGCCTTTAACTGTTCATTAATCAAACGGTTCTGATAACTTCGTACCGCTTCTCGGGGCGGTCAGTAAGCACCAATGGAGCTTCCAAGGTGAAATCTGAGTAGCACTTACCTGAGTCGCTACTCCGTGATTCAATGGGCAGAGTGAATTTGTATTCAAATGCCTCCCCTATCCTGGAGCAATCATAATAAGGGCTTCGGCCGAAGGGTTTGGTCACCACCAGGCCCTCCATCCCTCATTAATGGCTTTTTTTCAGAGGCACTAGTCGCGATCGGATCATTGGAGAAATTCCCCCCCTTTAGCGAGGTATCAGGACGCCTAATCACGATAGTGGTGACACTGTCACGACTTGAAAGTGCTCAACAAGGGAGCTAATGCATTCGCTTGACCGCTGCAACCGGTGCAACCGTGGGTGTCCTCCAAGAGGCCCACCGCGCGGCTTAGGAAAGAGCGCAGGTGCGGCAAGGGACAAGTCGCGGCACGTGCTGTGCGATATGAGACATAGTATGTGCACTCTATTTAACCTTACGCCTAACCGCTACAGACGACTCGTCCCTTGCCGCATCTGCGCTCCTTCCTTCCAAGCGCGGTGGGCCTCTTGGGGGACACCCTGCAACCGTTGCCAGCCTAGCCGATTGCGGCTTACGTACCCTCTCGCGTGCGACATGCACTCTCGCGTTTTCCCCCTCCACGCAGCGCTTCGTCTCTCCGTCATACCACAGCCGACAAGGAAAGTTTCAGTGTTTTCTCTGGCGGCTTTTGCATTTTCTCTCCAGTAACGTTCCTCATCGCATTTTCTGCCTAATTTATAACAAAATAGCACAACATTTCGGTCTCGACCTGCGCCTTTAAATTCTTATACAGGGCATTCGAATTATTGAGCTTACTGATCTCCCTCTTTAGAATAATTTTAGCAGTTTTTTCCCAAAAAATTCACTTTCTCTGTGAACACCTGCCTAATGATTTTCCTGCAACTTGGACGCAAGAGTTTTCATAATCTGCACGTAGTCAATCTGCTGTCGCTGATTTATATTCTATTTCATCTACAGAAAAATTACTCTAGGATGCGAAATATTCCACTTCTCTTTCTTTTTTCGCCAACCTCTCTTTCCCCACGATCCGTTCTGTAAGGAAAATTGCTTCAGAGAAGTGCGCATTGTACGTGATCATCTATTCATCTCTTCGAATCACTCCAAAATACCGTATCAGACAGTTGTGCGCACAACAACAAGACCTACACCGGAAAACTCGTCCATTGAGCCGCGATGGCGGATCGCGCGCGGCGCGCCGCACCCGCCGACGACGGTACCGTGCGGATTAACGGTATCGTTCTCCCGGCTGATATGTCGGATGAATTGAAAACGCTCAATGTGAAGCTTGAGGATACTGCGGTTGAAGTAAGTTTTGCTGGAGTTCTAGTTCACGCCCCATCATATCTTATCGAGTAATCCCGGTAAGAATAAGGGATATCTCTGGCGGTACGTTTCTTTCGTGCCCTTCCTAAAGCCCGAGATCTTCTATAGGAATGCATTGATATTGAAGTCATTCGCCAGTTTTCGGTGTTCGGGCTCCTTCATCGATTCGTATATGCGTTCTTCCGTAGTAGCGCGAGAGTATCAGCTTTGAAGACTGGCACGTGTGCGCGTGGGAAAACAAACAACCATTGGCAGAATTGCCATGTGAATAGACCACAGAGGATAAGGGATAAGAACACATGAATATTTCCGTTCGGAGATATGTCACTCAAAGAGCGCGCTTCGGATTCTCAAGTACGGAGGATACATTATTACGGTGTCAGAATGTGTCCTGAATTCTAAGAAGAGCAAACTCATGTGACGGCGGTAGTAAGATATGGTTCCATCAATTTGAAGGACAGTTCACCCCTGGTTTCACGCTACAACGCGGTGCTCCAGGAGACACAGTTTTCGGTAACTCAAGCGTTCAGGCATCCTTCCTTTCTTTTTCAGAGAAAAGTGCGAGCGAAAGCAACACGGCACACAAAACGTTAAAATATAGACAAAAGTATTCAAGTTGTGGTTATCGATCGGAAGGCGCCGACTGCGCTCCAAGTACTCGTCGTGCGCCAGAGCGCGTTTGACGCTTTTCGGCACCAACCGCACCGACCGCTCTGGCGCGAAGTGTGAAGGTAGACTTAGGGATTGATATCCAAGAATATCAAATAAAAAATTGCAAGAAAACCACCTGAGATTCGCTTATCCTTCTAAACCTTGTATGCAACAGGCAATGGTAACAAACTGTGAATCATCCTCACCTCCAAAACGTCAGCGCGCTCTAGGGTAAGACTACATATCTGATGACGGATTCTGCTGTGAATGAATACTGCTTTTGAGCAGCACACATGTAGCGAAAGAGTCTCAAAACCTGCAAGCGAAACGAGGCAAGTGGTGGAATGTCTGGGGTAAACACGGAGTAGTTTCTATCAATTTCGGGAAATATTTCTGTAAAATCCTATATTTTCAGTCTCTCGAGTCAACAAGACGGATGCTCGCACTATGTGAGGAGGTAGGTCCTCAGATTATCATTCATTTCTACTATTTTTATATTGCAGGAGGGATTTATATTATTATTTTTATATTACAGGGGGGAGTTCTACAGGGCTGTAGGCCTCTGATGTAGTGAGTAAACAGAGTCACCGGTCAACTCAATTCTATGATTGAACGCTCCGTGTACCCGACAGGAGGCCCGTTGCGAGAGGGCAGAGAAGCAGATGGTTCAGTGTACAAGTCGCAGCGTGTACTGTAGCGATTTGGCGCCAACTTAAAGCAACAGTGTCATGACGAATTGGAGGATTGAAGCGATCGGTAGCGATATTTACTCCCTACA
>KZ346192.1:61832-73230 GCA_002352805.1 Teladorsagia circumcincta | reverse complement strand
GCTCTCACTTCCGATACAATAACTTTTCGAACTGCTGCTGCGTAGCATATTCCGCGTGAATCCAATCCATGTATATCTTTAAGATCTTACCCTCCTCCCGCTACCTTCTAGTCTATTTAAGGCTAGAAAAAGGAGATCATGTCAACTTGGTGATCGAGTATACAGCATTCAAACCATTGTAAGAGTTCTAAGCAAAAGTTGTGAAGCAAATCTGAGGTGCTCTTTGAAAGAGCAGAAAACGCTCTACAAAATGACTGGCACACTTATTCCAGCTTTCCTGGAGTTCAAGAAAAGAGAAGCGTGTAACTGTGGTATGTCAGAAAACGACAGATATTTCTGAAACGTCTAATATCAATGGTTCAATCGACCATGGCGACGAAATTTTGCATTTGGGTTTTCGCCTACGGGATGGTTGTCAAAATCAGATGTAATGTTCATCTTCAGGACCATTTTGAAGCCAACAAGTTGCCGCTAACCTTGATAGCAAAATTCAGTTGCCGCGCGGAATCAAACCAGCAAGAATATCATCCACCACTTTTTCGGACCTACTAAACCGTTCAGCGAGAATAAAACACGGTTCTGTGGCCCATACATGTTTATCTATGTACATCATGCGAGAGCCAGTTTCCAAAAAGACCCCCTTGTGAGAGCCTTTCAAGTGGATTTTCCAAAGAAGATACCTAATAGGAAACGAGATCAGTTGCAAGGCAACAACTTCATATTCTCATATTCATAACATCATATTCTATTCATATTCTCATTCAACTCGGGTTAATTAGATTACAAATAACTCTCGCTCACAATCGAGCAAAGTTTAGCGTTCTGCCGGATAGTGAATCTCCTTTCCAATCTCCTTTAGGCTCATTTGCTCTAATGATATCATTGTGTCATGAGCTCCTCTGCTTATCTATGAATTGTATTAGCAGCGAAAAAACTACATACGGGCTCCAAAACTCTCACCGCCTTACCAGCGTGAAATACGGGATCACTCTATGAGTTACCATAACCTATCATGGGAACAAACAAGCTGCTGAGGTACCTGACCAAAATTTCATATATCGCAGTACTCTATTGATGAATCTACTCAGATATGGAAAAATCCACCTTTTTGTCAAGGGACGGGGTGCTTTTGTATTCGAGTATTCTTTTGAGTACGAATCTTTCAAATTGACTTTTTTGTGCATCAGACTAGATACCGTATAAGTACTTACATATTTGGTGAGTGCTGTTGCCTTGCCGAAATGCTTTCCCCTGAACAACTATAAATAATGGAGGTATATAGCTACTTTTAGCTGTGATTACTACCAACGTTGTGCTTCGCATACATATTTTGAGCTGACAGTAGTACAACTGAAAGCGCATTGCTTCTGTGTTTTTCACCCATCGAATATATTTCCTAATTAGAGTTTCATTTATGTTCCCCATCAGCCGAAGCCGTTTAGGGATCTGAAATGCGAAACAGCTTTCACGCTAAGCAATAAGCGATGTTGTGGCTTTTGGAGAAACTATTCGTCTTGACAGCTGCTAAACATTCACCAGCACCAGTACATCAATTATTCTATTCATTTACTCCGGGTTTTATCCATTTCTACAAAATATCCTGTGACCTTGCGACTGATCACTTTTGAAGTTCTAAAATTGTCTCTTCCGCACGCGCTCCATGTGGACTATCGGCGCTGCCGCAAATCCGACCATATGCCATACACCCCAAGTGAAGGTCCTGCCCGCTTTCAGAATTTGCATTGACCATCTCTAGTGTTTCAGAAAATTGCATTGCTAATCGATGATAGATGATCCACTGCAAATTACATATGACCGTGTAAAAGCTGGTTTAGTTGCCGTTCCGGTTACTCCAGCCAACAATGGGTGACAAGTCCTGGAACCTCGTTTGAACCTTCCTCCCATGCCACCATCTTCTCCTGCAGCTACAAGGAGTTTTGTTTCGGCCTTGTGAACGCCTTCCCCGTTTTCTTCACTGGCGTCATTTTGCATCTCCTCATTCACTTCAAAAACAAACAAAATACCCCACCCAATTCGACCCGTGCCTTTGAGATGTAAAGGTACGATCATTCACCCTATGTAAGACTAAATCAGATTCATGTCGATGTCTCGAAGACGAGACATGAATGGTGAACTCCGTTTTGAATATCCGGCATCATTTAGTTAAGTGCACGTCCTGTGGCGAATGCAATTGGTCAAGTTTAGGATTGTTCTGCCACATTTCAGTGTAACACATGTTAATGATGTTTACATTGGCATCTCAATATTTGTCATCAGAAAAAGGAACCTGATAAATGGTTGCTACACTGGTCGGAAATGTTAGGGCTCTACTGGTACATATTCCAGCTACAGTAAAGCTATCGCGCCTTTTATGGATGCATTCGATTTGCGACTTGAATAGAACGTGAAAACAAATCAGCACTGTTAGCTTTGTTATTCCTTCTTTGTAAAAGGCCGAAGACATTTGTTAAAATCTGCCAATAGCATTTGGCAGCGCATTTGTCAGTTGGGAAGGAAAGCAAAAGCAAGAACATCAACTTCTATGGTGTATTATTCGTTGTACATCACGCGAGGGGAAAGGGTGAAAGCAGTCGCATGTTCACAAGCACACTCCACGACCAAGTGCCGTAAGTGTGCTCAGTAATGAAAGTGAAGGGCGAAGTGGACCGCTAGTGAAGATGGAGGAAAAAACCGCCGAGAAGGCCCAAAATCAGAACCTCTTCTTTTAGGAAGCTGAGAAAGGGCGAGGATAGACGTGACTCATGACGTCAGTTGCTGGATTGTACCCCCACTACTGGCTGTTACCCCGTGAGCATCTTTAGCCTTCTGGACTCCGCCTGGTAATTTCGTGCAACAGAGTCGGTACAGCTTTACTGTTTTCAGACCAGGTTTTAATCCAGCTACCTAATCGTGGGGTGTGACTTAGATAGTGTTAGGAATTCGTTGTCAACCGAACAGTATCTTCATCGAAAGTTACTCTACAGTTTGTGGAAGAAATTGATTTCAATTTTATAATTAGAGTTCGTTTCCGTCAATATTCTCAGATAAGCCGATAACAGAATGTACCTACGCACTTCCACCATTTCAATTCTACCTATCCTGGGAACTGAAGGACGGTTACCGGCAACCTTTTGACGTACAATCTTGATGAGTGAGGGGACGAGGTGCTGAAGAGCCTCACAGCATCGTCCTGCAATCTTCCAACTGTGTCACCCTTCTTACACTGGTTAGGACTCTAATCATCTGTTAAAATCTGATTTGAAGGCTTGTTTTAGGTGGAGAGCCAGGTGGATGAATCTCATCAATGAGTGGAGTAGAGCTACCCGGGAAGGTAGAACGAGTGCCACTACTGTGGCTCAAAGTGCGCGGCAGAACGCTGAAGCATAGCCAGATGGGTGCAGAAGTCTGCCTCTGTGAATGCATCGGTCGACGCGGCTGTGTACCTGTGTTTTCTCGTTCGATGTATTATCTCGCCTGTACTCTTTGTTCGACGCACAGTGTTTCGTTCGTAATCTTGGCACTGCCAAAAAAGCTGCATTTTTAAGACCCCCTTCCTCATTCCCTAGAGAGCGGCCCACTTTATTCTTCTAGATTTTTTTACATTTTTATTCTCGATGATTTTCGAGCGAAATGGCTTCTCGTTGATTTTTAAGCGAAATTAGCATCGTAGAGTGCGCCTTTGACTGCAAGATTTCCTAGAACATTAATTGGGCGACGCTTACATATCTCATTGCTACTCTTTACTAGTAACCATCGTTCCCTTTCAATTGGTCGCTGAAACATACTGATCCACAAGGGTGGACACTAATAATAAAGTCCCTCATTCCCACTCAAAAGGGAATCAATCACAGCGCTGAATTCAAAGCGAATGATCTCAAATGAAAATCGAAGATCACATTCCGCAAAAAAACTTCATAACAGATCACTCTATGCCACGACATCAGAATCGTTTCCCACGGGAACATGGTGCACGGTTCGAGACCAACGTGATCCTTGTTGTGGGCCACCACGACAACATCCGAATCGCTGCTCGAAAGGGATTTTGTGTAGCCGGAGCCACTCCAGGAAGCTGTTCATCAGTTGATCGATTGAAGACATTATGTAGCAGCTTCACGCTAGAGCGATTACTGTAGACCTATTCAAGCTGGACGACGATGCAGATAGCTTCATATTCAGGAGACTGTGAAGACTACGAAGGGCAGCCTGGGGCCGGGTGCAGCAAGCCCCAACTAGGGGATGGGCCCCCAAAACTCTGCATCTCTACTCTGACGATGACGCAACTCTCGTGCTAAAGAATAGGGGAAGAGTCCAGAGAGGCAGAGTTTTGGGGACCCATCCCCTAGTTGGGGCTTGCTGCACCCGGCCCCTGGTTCTACTCATGGGGGACGTACAAAACTGCTTTTGCTGCAAAGCTTCCATCAACGGCTGCACCCTGCTGGACAAAAATATGGTGATGTGGTTCATGGACGGAATGACACTTTCTTTTTTAGCTCTCTCCCTGTAGCCAAATTCTTCTCGCGGAATCTCCGCCATTATGAAACATCAGTCATAGCAACTAAGACAATTTCAATAAAAAAATTTTGAAATTTTTTCGAAAAGTATTGGAGGCACATTCATATTCTTATGGATTGAGAACACATATGGTATTAAGGATAATTTAAAAATCCAAATATCCTCTTTCAAAACCGTTAGAATATATCCACCGGTATGTTCGGTATTAGAAGTGGGCTCTATCACATCGAATTCCCATTGAAAGGATCTTATCATTGTGAGAAGGATAGAAAGGATGCGCTATGAAACTGAATCTTTTTTTAGGTGTTTACGCTGATAGGAAAATGCCGAGATTCTTGAAAATTGTTCTTAGACAACGTTTTAGAATTGCTGTATAATTAAGATGAGGAAATGTATGGCAGAAAATATTCTCTTCACAGAACGGTACTGCTCCACGTCATCCAAAGTATTTCAGTGACATCCGCGAATATTTGTCGTGCTTCGTTGCCCACATTAACTGACGTTCAAGGACAGCGTCACGATGCTGGTAATTCACACTTTTTTCTTTATTGTTTTATTTTGTATTCATTTATTATCTCCTTTCTGTTTTCCTTTTCCCTAATTTTCTGATTCATTTCCTTTCTGATTAGGAATTTCCTCTCATAGTGGAAGTCGTCACGTCAACGTTTTCCAAAGTGAGTTAAAAACATAAATGTGTTCGGAGGTTATGATTAGCGAGACGTGAACGAATTTTTCTTTGAAATGCTCCTCGCATTATACTTTCAGTAACGAAAGGGGGGGGGGCAGTCAATGTATAAGTGGGTGTTTGATGCCCCTCCAAACAAGTATGGTACCTCCTGAATCGTGATTCATGTACTGTTGAACTTACCGAACCTTACACCAATTGCTCTGCTTTTCGAGCTATATCGGAGCTTCTCTTTCCGCTTTCCGGATTGATTCTAAGCAGTAAGCCCTGCACGCTGTTGCGCACACGACGCCGCTCAGCGGCGACGTGGAAAGATGAAGTGTTTGTGCCTCATATAATCTACTTCCAACTATCACATGTCATTTCGATCGTTTTTGTTTCCGTCAATCCCACTGGCGCACCGGAGATTAAAGATTTCGGAGATTAAAGAAAGTCATCACGGTAAAGAGGGACATCGGGGAGGTACATGAGCCACACGAAGCAGTAGCCTAGTCGCCAAGGGAGCGAGATGCGGCGTTTTCACGGCGGAAAGTGCTCTATCTCAGAAAGTGAAGCGCGTCGTGCAGACCAAACACAGCAAGTGACGATGACCGGTTGTCCCCCAATAGGCGCACCGCGCGACGAAGGAAGAGACACAGACGCGGCAAAGGACGAGTCGCAGCGCGTGCTGTGCGATATGAGACGAAGTATGGTACACACTATTTAACCTGACAGTACACCTGGCTACAGTATGCGCTGCTTTCTTCCTTCGCCCCGCGATGGGCCTCTTGGGGGATACCCGACGACGGCTTTCAAATAAAACTCGTAAGTAGTGATTCATAGTGATAGCTGATTGGTAAGTGAGAGTTTCGAGTCTAATGGAAAGTACGCTGGTTGCTGAGCAGCACTTGAAAATCGCCACGCCCCCAGGCACTCCACCTAACATTTTAGTTGGTGATTTGGGTGAGCTGGAATGCCAACAGCGAATAACTATAGCA
The DNA here is from genome assembly GCA_002352805.1 of Teladorsagia circumcincta. Taxonomy (NCBI): domain Eukaryota; kingdom Metazoa; phylum Nematoda; class Chromadorea; order Rhabditida; family Trichostrongylidae; genus Teladorsagia; species Teladorsagia circumcincta. The sequence continues at coordinate 67,056 of KZ346192.1, read as the reverse complement.
ACTTGACCGGAGCATGGTCTGGCATGGTATCACCAAAGCGATAAACTCGTCCATACGTCCGCCACCTTAGCCGCTGCCCATTCCATCAGCGTAAATCAAAAGCCAAACGATGCGGTATTGCGTGCTGCTGACGGCTTTCTCTGCTTCTTTGGCCACTGCTAGGCCACTGACTAGCACCACCACGTTCCCCCTGAACCTCTCTAGAACCTACGGTAATCGCTGTCCTTACGACACGATGGTTGACGATGGTTAGAGCGAACAAGGCCAAGCAAACTGTGTTGCTCTTCCAAGTGTTGAATGCAACAGTCTCAACAGGGTTCTAAAAATCCTATGCTAATGGTGTGGGACGATGCGCTAGCCCTAGACAAACACACATGAAGAGACGTTGTCCAAAAAACTCACCTTGAAATGTCGCTAGAACGGAGACGATCACTATCGAAGAAGGCGGGGCGTACCGATTATGTTCGCGCCACCTTCTTGCCAGTCGTGGAGAGCGCGTGATTGGCTGCAGAGGCATTTGCGGTCGTTTCGGGACACAGGGACTATTTGAACTCGGTCCTTTACCTTCCCATCTACAATTTCATTACCGACCACTTTACCACTCAAATTCGATCTGAGACTGTTGCTTCAAGCTTCTATATACTGTTTGTTACCTTAGTTGCACCATGGTATAAGCACACGTGCCTCTCGAACGCTCTAGCGCTGTTTCCGGAGCAACACCCGGCCTGGTATAACCTTCATACCCTCACCTTCATGATCGTCTCTGCCAATTCACCTATGTATGGATTCTAGGACATTTATTCTTGAGAACTGTAGAATCCTATTTCAATACTAAGCCTGGTTCGAGTATGCAATCAAAATTTTCAGCCAGTCTCATAGTTGTCGAGTGTCTTGGCCATGTCAATTCGTTGGTTTTGTCAATCATTGTTGAGAACACTGAAAGCCTTGAAGTACGAAGTACATAGCACTCTCTGAAGCTTTGGCTATTCGAATGCAAATGTCTTTTCCGAGCTTTGTGCTAATGCCCTCATCAGAATTCATTGAGAATGGATTCAATTTTGACTAGTGGATGATTAGTTTTCCACGGCTTTTTGGGCTTTTCTCAAGACTTCAAAATAATTTTAGTGACAAACTTCTAGTCTTTCGGATTGAAATAAATTTCAGTCTAACGGGAAGTTCTCCATTCGGACGTGGAGCAGATTGTGGCGAAAGCAGTTAGCCGTTCATATATCTCGTAACGAACGCAATTTCGAAGAGAGAAGCCATTATTGGCTATTTTCCAGTTCAAAACACTATTAACTGCAGCGTAATTCCGTAGCCTCGGTCAATAAGGCACTTGAGAATTGTGCCAATTACATAAATTGACTCGATTGATGTCGCTGAACGCTTTCCTAATGCTGTTTTAAGCTATTATCGGCTAAAGCTACCTGCTAATGCCGCGTTTTTCCTCTATAAACATGAATTATCGTTCAGTCGCCTTCTTTCCATTAGCTCTACGCGCACGTGCACAAGGCGAGTTCCCTAGCAACGAGGTTCATAAATTAATCACCTCGTTTGCTAACAATTGGTAAAAACGAAACCCTTATTGTTAATGTTGCATGTTTTTGTAACCGGTTTCTTGTTATGTTGATCTCTAATTATATTGCTTTGTCTTCCCTGATTCCTTGCTTTGAGAGCTGTGAATAGTGGCAATTATATTGAACAAATGTGAAATTATAGGTGCAACCTCTGCCATAGTGTAGGAGGAACCAGAAAAAAAGCAACAAAAAAATGTGACGTGTTCGCTTGGCTTGTTGATTTTGTGGATTTCACTGCCTAAAAGCGGAGTCTACGATAAAATGACAGCCCATTAGAAAAGAGGTAAGGTTGTGAGCGAGGCAGGTATGAAGAGAAAACAATGGAAGCGTCCGAGATCCTCAGAAATAAGACCCCTTCTTTACTCGTTGAATTTCTGATTTCCGTATTGATGCGACTCTCATCGCTGTTGCTTTCTCGAACGCTAACACTCTCACTGCTAAACGGCTAGGGACAGACGGCGAGGGGGTGGGCGGGCAGCGGCGCAAGTGGCGCGGCTGTGGCCTTGCCAGGCCGCTGGGGGCATCGCCCCACACCGTTGAGGGCGGCCCTCCTGCCCTTCAAATAGGTATATCTCCTCTTCTTCGGCCTCCAACCTTATCGTGAAATCCTCCTTTAATGTGTCCGTTTGGGAGGAGCTCACCTTAAAAAAGTGAATGAGGACATTACAAGATTACATGGTACGGCCGTTCAATACTAAATGCTCTTCCAAAATAAGAACCCGAGGATCGCAATGAACAAGCGTCACCAATCACACTAGAGGGGCAATTCAAGAGACCTTCAACGTTAGGTTTGGTTTCTAACTGCCTTGCAAATAGCGCCACTTTCAACGCGGGAACACAACTCCTCGATTCTTTTCCGCAAGACCAGACCTCCAACTGGTGCATTCCCTTGGTGGTAACCCCGTCACTATGGTCACTACCTTTGAAGGGGCAACTCTGTCCAGGAGTGGTATGAACGATTCTCTTTGGTCTGCAGGATAGACTCCTAAAGGACAATCACAGATCAAACATCGACACGATCAACAGGCAATCTCCTTGCGTAGATATAGCCCAATAAAAGCGCTAAGGCCTTCTAAAATCAGCTGCGACAGCCCAAACGTCCTTCAGAGACCCAATTCGATCAATACCTATTCAGAGTGGTCACCATGTCTCAATTTTCAGTCTTGTTACTTCTATTACAAAATTAACCTCATAGCCGAACTACCCCCTTACCTATACGTAGTCATAGATAGTCATCGCGTTATTTAGAAGTGTTTTTAGAGGTGTTCTCCCTTGCGGATAATTTCAGTTAAGAGTAATCGCCAGTATAGCAAACCGTCAACAAAATGCTCCGCTCGAAAAACAGAAACGCCTCGGCCTAGCAAGCATCCCTCGAGATGCGTTTCGCGCTATTAATCCTTGAGGAATTGAAGGCGCAATTAACTTCCCATTCATTGAGTTCTCGTTAACATTGCTCTCCCTGTAATGGGACCAACAATTCATTTTTGTTCAATGAAATCGTATGGCCGCGTATGCATTCTCGGTCACTGCGAGGTGGCTAGCTAACTTTATATCATTTTTTCCTATAAATCGGTTATCTAGTCACTGCAATGCGAAAGTAAGCTGAAAGACCTTCATTTCAGAGGTGAGGGGGGGGGTGTGCTAGTAGGTATCCTGTTCGCTGGGCCGGTGTTAGACTTTGCGAATTCAACGAGCCGTGGGGTGCGAGCGCTGAAGTAGCGGTTCGAACCGCTCTCACCGTTCGTACTCGCTGAATTCGCACATTGTAATACCCGCCCTAGCCTGCTTCCAAATGATGAAAATCACCGAAAATGCTTCCAAATCCGAAAATCCTTTGAATTATTTGCGTCATGAAGATACCAAATGCATGAACATTTAGTACATTTGGCGGTCTGCTGCCTCCTAATACTTCACATCATGTACCAGTACATGATCATAGGTTTGCTGAGTGGATTTCATCATGGCCATGATTGTGCTTCCTTTTGACCTTAACGTTGAACCAGGGCTTCGTCTAGGCGATTCGGACGGAGGTCGTTCTGTGATCTCCGCATGAGATTGTATTCGAGCGTTATAAGGAGGTTGTGGTGGTGGAATATGAAGGGTTCGTCATTGCTGAGATGGGCATACTTTGAGATTGTCGGGAGGTACTCTTCGCAAGCCTTTTTTAACAATCTTGAAGAAAATTTGTGGAATGGACACAAAGGGAGAGAATACGATAAAGTGTGTGTGCAGCGTGGAAATACAAGCACCAGTGGAAGCTGTCGTCAGGGGCCAGTGGAAGCGAGATGTGACCTTTTCGCGGTTCAAGGTGCTCTAGCTGCAGCGCACTGGGCTTGCCACTCCTTTCTAAGCTCCATCAGGGCCTGAGCTCCGCCCCCCAGCAGCAGGGTCTTCGATTATCATTTCGGTGAGATATTGCTCCCTGAGTGCGTATTCTACAACTTCCCCATGGAACGCGCCAATCGAAGCATGGTCTTTGATGGTATGATGGCAGCTATCGGTTGACCATATGCAAAAGGCCTCTTATTCGGTTGCCAGCTCGTCCATTATTGAAGGTCAATGAGCAAAGAACGGGATTTCATTTTGCGCGTCCTCGACGGATTTCTTTGCTTTTTTCGCCATTGGGGCTTTACTCACATCCCCACTTCCACCAAGGACCCAGTCAAATCTCGTAATCCCTCGCTTAGAAGGGAGCGATTACGAACAAGTGGGAGCGCATCGGTGGAAGTGCATGTACTACACGGAGCGGTAACTTTGCTGCCAAGAAAGAGAGGTGTAGAGCTTTCATGACGAGAGATGTGCTTCTTGCTGAGCAACAACTGAAGAACACTCCGTCCCGAAAACGTTCCGCCCAATTAGTTTAGTTGGCGGTTTGAACCAGCTGTGTTGCCAATTGCGGCACAACGGAGCAACACACCGGAGTCTCGCATGGTGCCACCCAGACACGATGCGGCTAACTCGTCCATACGTTCGCGGTCCTAGGCGCCGCCTGTATTGGATCGAAAGTCAGGGCGGGTGTACGTATTCTCGACTGTTTCTCTGCCTTTTTCGCCATTGAGCGCTCCCCTGTCCTTTGCCCATGTCCCACAGAACTGTTCATAGCCGCTGCCTTCATACCCATACAATTTGTTGCTTCAGAGACATGTATTCGCCTTCCTTCTATCCCCGCTCCGTTTGACGGTAGTTTTGTGGCTGTTTTGGGGTGGGTAGAGGTTGAGAATAGAAAACATGCAGAAGATAGAAAGAGTCGTGACGGTAGCGGTGGAAGAAGTTTTCCCATGGGGACCTACCAAGGGTCGGCGATCACAAGATTTGTCCTATTTTGGGTTCGGCTCTGCTTTGAACCCGTTGCTCGAGCAGTTAAAGCAAGACCGATGCCCATTTTTTACTATTACTTTCAAAAATGCGCTCATCATGATGATAAATGATCACTTCTATAAGTTGAATGATTGATGCCACAGATGCAAGTGACAAATATCCGCGATATCGAGTCGATGCGTTTTTCAGTTTCGGAGTCACCATTGCACAAGCAGATCTCTCGAGGAAAGCTCATTCCCTTCTTCTCGTGTGTGTTTGACATCTCAGCCTACCTTCTTATTTTTTCACGCGAACAAGAAACAATTTTGAGATTGACGACCATTATTTTT